>JARHVA010002043.1:1365000-1392500 GCA_037957365.1 Torreya grandis
CTTTCTTTATTCACTCATTAACACCTTCTTTTCCTTTTATCTCCTACTCTTTTTATTCCATGTGTTGTGCCATGTCATGCCTCATATTCCTAGCTCATTTATTTTTATTCATCACTAATGATACCCTAATCTAAGATCAATCTTAGAAAATAATGTTGCTCCTCACATTTGATCAATGAGATTATTGATGTATAATAATCGATATCTATTATGGATTGTTTCTTTATTTGACATACTATAATATATACATAGGAGAAGAGTTACATCTTTATTCTTGATGAAGACAACTGGTGCACCCCATGGTTACACACTTGGTTGAATTAGCCCTTTTGATAATAACTCCTGAAGTTATGCCATTAACTCAACCAATTAAGTGTTTGTCATTCTATATAGGGCCTAAGATTGTGGTTATGAACTAGGTATGATATAAATCAAGAAATTAAACTCTCACTAGGTGGAAATCCTATTAATTCTTATGGAAACATGCCATGAAAGTTTCTAAGAAAAGGATAGTCTTTGATGGATAGTTCCTTATACTCTTCTGTCTCATTTATCTTAATGATAAATGCATATCATCCCATAATTTGAAATTTTTTGAGTTAAAATTTATAAATATGCCTTACCTTCAACTCTTTTTTATTACCCTAACATTGTGTTTGATTTTTGAAATCATCTTGATACTCACTTAAGATAATAGTCAGCCTTGGATTTATGCTTTCCAAGCTCATTAACTCCAAGGAAAACATCATATGATCACAACAATATTGTAAAAATATATACTATTGTAGTTAATTTAGGTAACTTAATATCTAATTTTATTAAACACTTATCAACTTTGACCTTTGACTCATTCCCATACTATACTGACCATGCATTTCCCATAACTCCAACTTTTCCAAAAAATTCAATGAGTATTCTAGGATCAATGAAACATTTTGTATCTCCCATGTTAATAAAAATAGAAACTTTATGATTAAATAAAACACTAGATACTTTTATGGGTGAATCTTGATACTTAGCCTAATGATTCTCAATAACTACATGAATTTCCTACTAGAATATACCTTGCTGAAAATTATAAACCTTGTTATTCGACTTGTCTTGAGGATATTATTGAGAAAAGTGGCACCTCCACATATAAATCACCCTCAAAATGGTCCTTTCTTCTTAAACTATTAATTTCCCTTAAAACCATTACCAAATTTCTTATTTCTTAAACCACTGGTAAACTTGGAATTCTAATTCTTCAACTAACCCTTGGATTCTCCACTCTTCTACTTCTAGTTCTTCTTTAAAGTTGTTTTGTAACTTGCAAACTTATTTTTAAACTTCTCTCTAAATTTTTCAAGATATTTCAATTTCTATTCTTGATTGGACACCTTAAACACCTAATTGATGGTAGATACACCATGTACATCTACTTCATAGCAAATTTTGGATTTCAATCCCATGATAAATTTATTGATTACGAACCTCTCATCTATTTGATACTAAGATACATACTTATGGAACTTGGTGAATTTATCCCATTATTCATTCACCAATAAATCCCATTGCTTAAGATTCTAAAAATTCATACATTTTTTATTGAAGTGTAGTTGTGGAAGCCATCATGACCTAAATAGTGTCACAAATTATTCCCAAGTGGTGGTTGTTGAGTCAAGGTTCATCTCAATATTTTTATTTTCCCACCAAGTTATTGTTTCACCATCAAGTTGATAATCTTCCCAAACTACTTTTTTTATTTAATGATAATTTCAAATCTCAAAATACTTCTCCATTTTTGTCATCCATGCTTAATTTCCATTTCCCAAAATAGTACCATTAAACTTGGGTGGATTTACCTTTTTTCATGTCACATGATAACTTTGTATCTACTAGATCTCTCACATCCTATGGCACTTCCTCATGCCTTTACTCTTCAATAAGTTCTTGATCATCATGATGCTCTTTAGGTTCCTCCTGAGCATTCTCCTCTTCATGGTTATGCACTTCTTATTCTATGGCCACAATTCAATCCCTAGTCTCTTGAATGGTCACAAGGATTTAGTCTAACTTTGCATCTTGCTGAATGGCAAACTAGTTTAGATCAACATGAGTTTTGGTATTCGAAGTACCCTCACCTTATGGTCTAGCATGCACCATTTTTATTCCTACTTATTAGGATAATATGTTTACTTTATCAGACACATTAATTTATAGAATTTGATGATAAAATTTGATACCACAATGTGACAACCCAAATGGGTTTTACCAAAATATAATAATTTATAAAAAATTACACATATTCATCATACAAATTTCACCATGAGAAATATAATTAATGATCTTTAACTACTGCATTAATTTAGTTAACTATTAAGTTCATAATTAATCCACTTAGCTAAGGATCACCATGAATATATATTAAAATCATGAAAAATATTATATAACCAATAAATATTGGATCTAATCATAAATGAAATATTACAAATTCAACCACTGGTGATATATTATTATAGCCACTACTATATAAGTATAATGTAAAAATGTTATAGTTTTCAGTAATACATAATAATATCCCAAATAATAAAAAATGATACAAAGATCTTTGAAGTAGAGTCTCCATGACTTAAGTATCAATATGTAATCTCAAGTGTAGTCCCTAGTATAGTACTCCAACTGTGAGGAAGAAAATCATCCAAGTGCTTTTTGACACCAACCATGAACCATAGATCCCCTACACTATTTAAAAAAAATAGGATGGACTTTCCTTCATATATGGGTATATAATTATGGTGTAGGAATATATAGTAAAAAACTAAAACCCATGTGTTGAATACATCTAATACATAATTTTAATCATAAACAAATCCAATTTTACATAATATTGCACAAATATGAAAACTATATCAACTATGAAATAACAGTGTTTAATTAAAACATTAATTTGGGAAAAGTTTTAAATAATTAATGATATCAAGGATCAGTTAAATTCATACACACCATTCAATTTTATTACACCTCATCTTTCATTTATGGCTCTAATTAAGCCATTGGAATCTATCCATTGCTTATTTAAGGCCATGAATGCGATATTTGATTAAAATATAATAATATAAAAACAATAGATTCATTCAAAATATTTCCCTTTGGATGATAAAAATAATATAAGAAAATAAATATCAAACACATTAATTTAGTCTATTAAATGAAATGAAACTAATCCATACATATAGTTTATTACAAAATAATTGTTTGCAAATTAGCCTGCCAAGACCAAATTCCAGCCTTAGTAGTAAAAAAAAATTAATAGTTATCATGATGTCTTATTTTTCAAGTTAAAAGTGAGTTTTTAATTGTCATCAACCATGTTAAGTGTCTTTCTAAGGTTTTTATAGAGTTACAAGTGGTTCTATGGTCTAAAAATGTTGTGAAAGAGATGGCAAAAAGAAGACAATTGGTGACTCTTCATGAAGATTTTCTGATATAATTTAGTGTATGAAGGTATGAAATGAACTATAAGCCATAAAATATTTTCAAAATATATTAAAATTTATTTCAATCCTTTCATAAGGCTATCACAAGCTTATTTGACATTTGGTATCAATTGACCTTTGTAAAACTATGTTATTTCACTAAAAAAGACAAAATTAGTCTTTAAATATTAAAATAATGGTATTAATAGGCCATTAAAATAGTAAATTTACCTTTTAAAATGTTCATATATGTGAATTTGTATTATTTATAAAGTTTAATTTTTTTTAAAAAACCACTTAAAGAAAGTTTGTGTGAAAGGGGGCATTTTTGGGCTCCCAAATGCCCAATTTGGCAATTAAAAGGTGAAAATATATTATATTTTTGTTATAAACTCACCCAAAACTTGTGGATATTCTCATAACTTCTAAATTTTGTGGTGGATATCTTAAATTGATATAAAAGTGTAAAAAGGGGCCTTTTTCATGTATATTTGCAAGAAAATTATAGAATCCATATGGACATCCATATAGTAGGAGCCATGAATAGGTTAATAAGGGAATTACATAATTTATTGAATAATTTCATGGATTTTGGAGGTAAAATATGACCAAAACTGATCCCCTACCTTTAATTGGTTTCTTTTCATATAAGGATTACCTCACAAGTTTCATGATGGTACGACTATTAGACAAAAGGTAAAAGTCTAATTTTTTTATCACAAAAACTAAACTCAAGTAGATTACTAATGGTATAAGTAGATATTAATTTTTCCTCATCACCTTAAATAACTATAAATTTTAAATTAGACTTAATTTTTTAGTCTTTCATCCATGAAGGCAATCAATTTTTTGCAATTTCTCCTCAATGAGGCATCATTTGAAGAAATTTAAATTTTTTAAAGATTATCTATGACATTTAATTCATCTCCATGGAATACATCATTAATTTTTCACACATGTGAATAAAAAACAAATCTTAAGAAGATAAGGAGTGTAATCAATAGTTTGGCATGCTTCTAAAGAGGAATTTTATGGTCTAGGAGAGAGAGAAGGTTTTCAATATTTCTTGGTTTCCTCAATTCAATGTATTTTCTTCATGTCATCATGTTTCCAAACAGTTTTTCTTTAGAATTTTTCCAAGGATTCATGGCATAACCCATCATTGTGTTCTCAAGTATCTCCAAGGAGTCCTAATTTAACATTATTTAAGGAAAATTAGCATATTTTAAGGCTTTTACAGACTTCTATGTTTTGTTTTCACCTCATTATCCTCATCTAATGGCCTCCAAATTAATGTATGTGTTCAAGGATATGCCCATGTTCATGAATAGGACCATTAAGTTTTTCCTGGTACTCCTATTGTCTCCTTTCGACATCCATTTTGTTCATCTCTATTACCACTATCATAACACTATCTTTCATGCTTATTTCACCCTCCTTTCAGGGGTTTCCATCATATTTTATCACCTCACCACACTTTCACTCATTTATATTATATGAAATTAGTATCATAAGAGGGAAATAAAATGGAAATCATAATTAGCATGAGTAAAAGGATATACACACCAAGTAAATATCATATATAATCAAGGAATGATGATGTACAATAGTCATAATATAGTCAAGAAGTATTTTATAGAAATGTTGCTTTGAGAGAACTAAAGCTAGGGATATCACATGAATATCATTTAATACTTCTTTCAAGTTGTAGTAATGAAGAGACAAACATCATATTCATGACTATTGACCTCTCCAAGGTCAATTCCAAGCTTTGTTCATACAACATAGTATAAGGTTATAATCATATCACACTCATTTTTAGTTTTAAAAACATATATTTTGGAGGATGACATCATCATTAGAACATATGATTGAATGATATTTTTAATATCATGGTTACACTTTTGACCTACAAACCATCTTCAAGATACCAAATCTCAATAGCTCAAAAGTTAAAATTAAAACATATAAATAGCTTCAAAAGAGCAAGCTATAGCCATGATGTCAAAGAATGATATAAAGATGAATCCTATGTCAAATGAAAAAAGGGATAATTTTAATTTTCTATAGACTTACATGAAATAATAAGAGCATGATAATGACCATGGGGTTTTGTTAGTACAAAACCAAGATTTTAACCATTGACACAGTTCATACAACATGTTATAGTCAAATATATAAATAGCAGTCTATCATTATGAAGAAGTTGATGGTGGTATGATGAGAAAGAAGGTAGTGTTATAAAATCAAATGAATTTAATTTATAGGAAATTCAAACCTATTAGGTTATTTAAATCTTATTTACACCATATTGCAAGGGAAGACATTAGCTTAACTTGATATCACTTAAAGAGGAGATAACACACCAAATATAGGCAAAGCATTCATGCAAGAAGACTTTTGAATAAGTCAAATGGGCCCACCACCTCTTTCCAATGCTGAAAATAAGATCATCCAAATCTTAGATACAAGGAGGATTTTTGAAGTCTATTATTATTATATTGTAATTAAAATTAGACTTGAGTTGAAGGGTATTTCACTTCCTTTTTTTCCATCTACACCACATTGGCTAGAGATACTTTTATTGCTATATATTTAGGCTTTCAAGCCAATTTTGAATATCTCTTTCTTAGGCAAGATTAAAATTTTGACAAGATTAAGATTTTTAACCTTTTAAGATGAATAAAATGACTATTTTAGATTCTATATTCCAGTATAGAGTGTAATATTAGTTTGATTTACATTTGTGGTAGTACTTCCTCCCTTATCAATTATTGATCTCATCTAGTTACTATTTTGTCATGTTATGTAGGTCATATTCAATGTTTTGATGTTGATTTATTGAAGCTAATAATGGATACACTGACTAGTTAGTGCCTTGAATCAAGCCTATCCCATCATTTCCCTCATGTTTTGGTCAATTGATGAAACCTCTATATGAAATACTTATGCATAGTAGTCAGTGTTCTAGGAGCTAAAAAATAGTGGATAAACCAACAATATAGGTGGATCACCATTATTAGCTTAGATTTCCATTTTAGGTATCTCTCTAACTCTTTTCATCCTTAAAAAATAGTAGTTTTATAAGTAGAGCACAAGTGATACATTAGAGAAGCTAGCCTCATCAAAACAAGAGGTTTGGTCTAAGTTCAGGTGTCCCACACCTCTAGTCAATCGAATGTTAGTCCATGTGTGAAGGAGTTTAAAATCAATATATTAGGTTTCAATCAAGGTGATATTTAGGTTGCTAACCATTCTTTCATTCCAAATGCGACATAGATTCAAACATTAGAATAAATATTTGTATCATATTGGTCTTTAAAATAAATTTGAAGTACTCCTATGCTCCTTATGTTAGAGGTAAAGGGAATTTTTTTTCATAATTCAATTTATTTTCATTCATTTTATAGGCTATGTATAGGATAATTATATCATTCATCTCCTTATCAAGAGTTCTAGTATGATCCATATACATTTCATCCTCATCTAAATGAGCCATATCCATTACAAGATCAACCACCTTTCCAAAACTCACTAAATTTTCATTATGAGATGGAGGAGATGAATAGGGTAAACTAAATGATTAATGAAGAGATATTAGCCTAAAAAGAAGAACAATCAGGGAACTAATATTAATATTAAAAATCACTACATCCTTCTATCCGATATCAATATCCATGGATTGGAACTCCATATCAACACTGAGTTTTCCCAATCATGCTTCAAGATATAATACTTTCAATACTAGAGGATCCTAAACACAATTTTCTAACCTAGAATCAAATATAGTAGCCAAGAATAAGCCCAAATGTTGAATTCAAGGATAATATTAAAGACACTATCATTGTCATTCATCCCCCATCCCTCCCTCCTTAATAACCTAAGGCATTTACTTCATGGAAATCTATTTAGGTAAATATATAGATAGAGGAGGTGACAATTATCCAAGTTGAGTAGCCTCATGAACAAAATTAAACATCTATGACAACACCATTGGATCTATCTCATCTTCTTGAGTATTTTCAAGGGTCTACCATACTACTCTTGGAGAAAGAACCTCTCTTTTGTGAGTCAAGTGAATAATATTTAGCTAAATAGATAGAAAATTAAGGTGACCTGAGTGACCAAGAAGAATAAATCATGATTAGGACACCACTTGGGAAGGACAAGCATGATTTAGTCTTTCATGATGCAAAAGAAGATGAATAACAAGAGGATTCACTTAAGTAAGAAAAAAGTGTTTCCTAAGAACTTGCAGTAGCTATCAAGGATGCAACACAAACAAGTATTTCTCTGGAAGGTAGCTATGAAGATAACTCACATAGATCCATTGCTAAGATTGAGAACATTCCTAAAGTAGATGATCATTGGTAACAATTGTATCATTAGTTCTTGAGTGAGATTCAAGAGAATCAGATGGTAGATTTAAATGATGAGATAGGATAGTAGGTTGGAGATTCATCTGAGGATTCCAACAATTTTTTAAATCTTTAAGAAGACAAGAATATTCTAGAGACACCAAGGAAAGATGATCTAGATCTTGAGTGGATAGATGAGATGCCATTATCTATTTAATATGAAAATGAAACAAGTGTAATAGATCAATAACCTTCATATGACTTCATAAAAAGGTTGGAAATGTGTGATCAATGTGATTTAAATGGTAATGATACTAATTAACTCCATGTCTTTTCAAGTGATCATGAATAAATGGCCTTTTGGGATGATTTTGAGGGATTTTGTTCATACTTTGATAGTCCATATCCACCCTATATGGAGTGTTTATTTGAAAATTTTCACTTTTATGACTAAGAATAAATAAAGAGATAAAAGCTACAAAAAGGGTAAAATAGATATGGTAGAAAAACCTAGAAGAAATGTGTATGTGAACTAGATGAATTGGGGAGTTCTTATTTGGCTAGGGGAAAATTACTTGCATAATAAATCACTCAAATCAAGTTTTTTTATTAGATAAAGATGAAGATTGGATTGCCTAGCTAGTGATAGATCCAAGAAAGCTTGAGCTATCTATGGAGGCTATCAATCCACACCTATAAAACAAGTTAATGATGAAAGTAGATGAATGAAAACAAGCATACACAAAATTAAACAAGATGAATAATTTAGTAATGTAAGATAAAGATATAATTAAATAATCAAAGAGATGTTAATTTACTAAATTAATTTTTTGTTCTATTCTAGTCTAGCTTCGTATAGAAAAAGGGAAAATGAGGTTTGGTCAATGGTTAGTTAAATGGTAGAAAATAAGGGTTTTGGGTTATAAAGGGATAACCATCAGAGGTTATGGGTAACCATCACTGATTATTGATAACCATTGATGCTTACTGGATGGGACTGAGAATGCTTATAACGTACATAAGAATGCTCAGATCTGGTACAATTGAGGGTACATGTCTATTAAAGATCTAGTACTAATAGGATGAAAGGGTAGAGGAATTAAATTAACTAAAATGAGATGGGAAGGTTATAAGGAGGAGGATCCTAATAAATATATCCAAATAGAATGAAGAAATACAAATGAATAGCTTACCTAATTTGAAATGATTTTGGTAGCATAATGGTATGTAAAGGAGAGCTAGAAAAAATTTCCCAGAGGTTCAGTTTGGTGGCTACTAGAGAAACCTATGTGAAGAATACATGAATGCATAGAGGACTTGAGTAACTATATGAATATAGTCTAAATCTAGAATTTATATATTGATTTGTGGATCCATTTTTCCTCTTTGTCACCTCTTTTAATAAGAAAAAGGTGTTGGAGTAAGAAGATAAGATTGTAAGATTATGAGGTGTTTTTGATGTGTTAGAGGATGAGGTAAAGAAAAGTATTAATTTTTTTCCCTAATTTCATTGAGAATAGATAATGATGTGTTACCATATCATGGACATAACCATTGATGGCAATGGTATCCATCATTGGTTGAGGTGCCAAGTAGAAGTAGGTTTGAAGAGGGTCAAAAGGGTGGGATAGGATGTTAAATAAAAAAAGTTAGTTCAGTTGGCTAAGTTTAGCTAACTTGGAATCAAGGTGGTTTTGAATAAGTTAGATTAATGGGTTAGATAAAAATAGTTCATTTTGACACTTTAATTGTAAAAGGGATGATCAAGGCACTTTGATGACTAGAATTGAGTGTGTAGTTTTCTAATGTCTACATTTTACCCCTTTTTGTTATGTGGCTTGTATTTTTAAGTTGTAAAACAAAAATAGATAATGCAGTTAAAGGTTGGTTAAAGTTTAGTTTTTGCAAAGTATGGGAGGAGTTCCCCCTCAAAATGGGAGATGATGATGAAAAGATAAATCAAGTTGGGGTTTGAAGAATGTTATATGGTTAGTCACAAAGGTGAGTGACAAGAGGATGGTTCATAGCTCAGCATTTGTAATGCAAACATGCATGAAAGATGTGATAAAGATGTGCTATCCAAGATCATGGAAGGAATAAGGATGCCAATGTTGATAAAAATAAGCTTAGTGCTAAGAAGATAAGTGACCAATAGACCATGTGATCATATTATGATGGTTGGGTACACTTGTTAGCCTTCTAAGCAAAATGGATCAGTAGCCATGTGGGTATTAAAATTTGAAAGTGATCTCATGTGTGGGTATCTTAAATTAAAATTGATCCCATGCAGAAAACCAATGTTTTGGTCATTCACAAAGTGAAAAATGTTCAAATGTTTGAATGGTCAGCATGGCAAAGTTAGTTGGTGCAGTCAAAAAGACCACAACAAGGTTGTCACAAAAAGATGAGAAAGGTTTGTGTCAAAATGGTAATTATTTGAGGTGGACTTGTTGTAATGGTTCATGGTTAATGTTTAATGGTTTATGTTTGAAAATAAATGGATTTCCAAGTTGACTCTAGATGCACTAGGCAAATGAATGCTACCTACATAGTTATGTAGACATAGTATCCAATAAAAAAACTTTAGTCCAAATGTAGTATTCCCAAGTGGGAAATTTGGAGAAATGATGTCTCCCAAAAGGTTGAAAAGGATGGAGAAATGATATATCAAAATTCTAGATGGTAAAATGTGGGTAGAAAGATAATTATCAATGGTTGGGTAAAAGGTATGTTAGAAAGAACGTGACCAAACTAACTCTAGATACACTAGGTAAGTGGATACTTCCTACATAGTTTCATGTACATAGGATCAAATAAAAACTTTAGGCCATATGTAGTTATGGATATGATTGGATTATTGTTAAAATAGGAAGGAAGAAGGAGAATATTAATCTCCAAATATCTTGGGGAAGGAAATTCCCCAAATAGGTCAAGGTGGTTTTCAAGTGAGTTTCCCCAATTTGACATACCATATGGTCTAGGTTTGGTTAAAGGTAGTGTTGGTTATGATCAAAAAAAGTGGGTAGATAAAGGGGTGGAGAGTAATACTCTCTAAGAACTAAATGATGGAGAAGTAATATCCAAGATATAGTCCTTGTTGTTGGTTTAGCGGTGAGGTTATGAAAAGGTGAAATGTGGGAAAATTAGGAGACGTATGTTTCTAATAGTCAACAATAGAAGGGAAAGGAAATAAGGATGATGAATTTTCATTGGTAAAAAATGAAAACATCATCAAATTTAGATGGGGCTTAGTGAACCTTAGCCTTTTTAAGGATTCACATAAGCATACTTTGGTTGATAAAATTTCATATTTATCACGTTGTGTCCACTGAAATCAAAATTCCTTGATTTATAGAGAATGGAAGAAGGGGAATAAGTTGTAAGTGAATGGTAAATGGGTGAATAGGGAAGATGACCTTATGTGGCTAGGCTTGTCCCTTCTATAGGTAACCTAAGAAATAAATTTAGACAAGTTCATGTCTTATGTTCAGTGTAGACTAATCAATGTAGTAAGTCTAATAAAGGGAAAGCTGATTACAACTTTCTTGAGATGTCTATTTTATTTTTGAGAAAAGGTATGTTTGTGATTTTGCTTTTATTTTTTTCTTTTTAAATTTTTTTGAAGTTGATCAATGTGAGAAGCTTCAAGGAATTACTTTTAATATATATATGACTTAGCCATCCCTTGAGGGAGTGGTCTAAGTTTTTGATTTTTGGTAGCCATCCTTTAAGGGAACAATCTATCTTTTGATTAATGTTCAAGAAATGGGGTAGTTATCCTCAATGGAGTAGTATACAAAACACTATAAATTTTATGACCCAAATGATAAATTTTGGTATCCCAGATAGTTTGAATTCTATTTTTAGACATGGACAAGTCTAATGAGGCTTAAAGGTGCATCTTTATGAGGGAAAACTTTTAGCACAAGAAGGTAGTGGAGGATAGAAAGGAATGGCTTTTGAGAGACAAAAGACCATGGGATTTCATCTTGTAAAAGATAAAAAGTATCCATGAGAACCATGATATGGGTATACCTGAGGTACCCATATTCAAGATTAGGTAATATTCATGACGAATAATAACATAGTTCTATTTGAATCTAGTTTTCCTCAAAATTAGAGGAAAAAGGAGTGTGAGGGTGGAAAATATCATGAATCAAGGGAAAAACTTAATCTAGGTAAGAAGGTGAGTTTGATCCTTATTTTAACAAAAGAAGTAACACAGATGTAAAGCATTAAGAGGCTCAATTTCTATTTTGACTTTGACGGAGGATAAAAGATAAGATCCTAATCCATATTTATGGGTGATGATGTAGGGTCCAATCCAATTAAATGCAAACTTACCTCTTTTATATTTCTCAATGTTAGTGACATGTTGGTTTTCCTTGAGGATGAGATCTCTGATTTTGAATTCTTGCTCTCTCAAATTTTTGTTAAAGGAATGTGTAATGTGATCTTAGTATACATGAACATGGTTAAGGTAAATAAGGTGATTTTCATCAAGTAGCTCCAGTTGGGCTAAAATTTCTTTATGATAGTCTCTTTCAAAAATAATGTCTTACAATGATATGTGAAGAGAGGGAATTTGTACTTTGAGAGGCAAGACTACCACTGCCCCAAAGACAAGTGAGAAATGGGTAAAACCTATATAGGTTTGAATTTTGGTATGATATGCCCACAAAGTAAATGGGATATGTAAGTGCCAATATCAACTTGAAGCGTTGATGACCTTAGTTAGCATGTTATTTAGAATTTTGCTGGAAACCTTAGATTTTCCATTTTCTTATGGATGGTAAGGTGAGGAACAACTAAGTTTGATGCCAAAGGTGTTGCAAATACCTTTAACTTGCTTGTTATTGAAATATTTTCCATTGTCAATGATGATCTTATGGGTAACACTAAAATGATAAATGATATGGTGGTTGATGAAGTTTATGATCTTTTTTACTGTAGTGGAAATAAGAGGAATAGCCTTTATCCACTTAGTGAAGTACTTGGTAGTGGTGATGATAGAGTGGTGATGTTGTGAGGAATTAGGGCTGATTTCTCTAATTAGGTCCAATCCCCATTGTGAGAAAGCCCATAGTTATATGGATGTTTGAAGGCCATGTGCAAGTGTGTGATGAAAATTAAAATTTTGTTATCTTTTAACACACCTTTTGTCATATCCAAAATAGTCTTGATTAATAGTGGGATAATAGTAGCCAAGGTGAAGGATATGTTTAGTGATAACTAGGCCACCAAAGTGTCTACTGCATATTCTATCATGGGTGTATTTGATAGCATGAGAAGCATCATGACCATGAAGACAATAGAGAATAAGGTCATCAAAACCATGTTTGTAGAGGATTCCTCCTAATATGGTATAGCGAGAAGTGGTTTGGATTAAAGCTCATCAGGAATTCCTAGAGAGGTTAGGAGGAAATACATCAAGGTTGAGGTAGTTAAAGGTTTTTTCATACCAAGTGTCTGAGGTAGATTCTCCCACATTACAATTGGTAGGAAGGTCAGAGTGGATATATGAGGGTGTGATGAAATGGTGAATGGTGATAAAGAATTTGGAAAGTAAGGGAAGCCATTATGTCCATAAATATTTTAGTGGATCATGGAACAGACTGGATAGAGTAATGTTTGAATGATACCAAGAGTACATCAACTAGTTATTTATGCTTTTATAGGATGTAATTTTTGCATTGGTAGGAACCATTAACTTTATTGATGACAAGTTGGGAATAATTGAAGACAGTAATGGTTTTGACTCCCAAGGTGAAGGTGGTTTATAGACCTATCACTAGGGATTCATACTCAACCATGTTGTTGGTACACTCATAGTCAAGTATAAAATAAAGAAGAATGGGTTCTCTATCAAGTGGAATGAGAACAACTTCAACACCCCCACCATGTTAGCATTTGGATCCATTAAATTATTATTTTCATTTGATAGGTGATGTCATCCTAAGATAGAGTCATAATAGACTCATCTAGAAATGTAAGAGGAAGGTGTTAATTGTTTGGTAAAGGAGCTTTAGCCAATTTGTCAATAATGACTTGGCCTTTGATTGACTTATGTTGGAGGAAAACAAGGTCTAACTCAATGAGGAACATGAACCACTTAGACATATGCTAGTTTTGGTATGGTTTAGAGTGCATATAGTTGAGGGGGTTAGTGTTGGTGATGACGTAGTTTTTATGATTGAGGAGATAGTGATGAAGTTTGGTATCTATGAAGATGAGGGTAAGGTAAAGCTTCTTGGTATGGGTATACTTAGTCTCATACTCTATAAGCATTTGAATGATATAGTATACAATGTGTTCCTTATTTTGTTCATGTTGATGTGTAAGCATTACCCCTAGGGAATGGTTATTGGTAGATATATAGAGATAGAAGGGTCGATCCTCCTTAGGAGGGGTGAGAATTGGTGGAGAAATAAGGTATTATTTGAGTGAATCAAAGGCCCAATAATAGTCTTTAGTCCACTTAAAATACGTATCTTTCTTGAGTAGATGGTGTAAATGTTGACATCTATCAGATAATTGAGAGATGAAATGGTGGATGGATTAGATTTTTTATTGTAGGCTATGGAGTTGTTTAATGTGGGTTAGAGGTGGCATCTAAAACATGCCATAGGTTTTGGCTAGGTCTACTTCGATTCCTCAAAGAGAGATGATGAATACAAAGAGTTTTCTAGATAGGACCCTAAAAATACATTTCTTGAGATTTAGTCTGATGTGAAAATGGATAAGGCATTCAAAGATGATGTTGATAATAGTTAGGTGGTCCTTGTGATGTTTATATTTCCCAAGGAGATCATCTGCATAGTCCTCAAAAAATTTATGAATGAGGTCATGGAAGATGTAGGTCATGGAACTCTGGTAGGTTTCCCCAACATTCTTCAAACTGAAGGGCATGACCCTATAACAAAAGTTTCCCCATGGGGTGATGAAAGAGGTTTGATGTTGATCCTTGGGGGCAATCAAGATTTGATTATATCCTAAGAAACTACCCATAAGAGATAGCATTTCATGGTTAGTAGTAAGGTCAACAAGTTGGTTGATACTAGGTAAAGGAAAGTCTTCCTTTAGACAAGCAAGGTTAAGGTCACAAAATTCAAGCAAGATTTGAAGTCCCCCTATGGGTTTGGTGATATGGATAATGTTAGAAACCCATTGAGGATAGTTTATGGGTTGGATGAAGTCTATGGATAAGAGATGTTTTAGCTTCTCTTTTACAAGAAGTGCAATGTGAGGATGCATCCTGCAAAGCTTTTGGCTCATGGGTTTGGCATCAAGATAGGTGAAAATGTTACAGAGGGTAACATAGGGGTTGATTCCTAGCATGTCCTTATAGGACCAAGCAAATTCAATGCTACATTTTCAAAGGAAGGAAATAAAATCTTGTTGCTCCTTGGAATCTAAGGATTGACCAATTTTGATAGTATGGTGATTATCCTAAGTACTCAAGTTGACATCGATGTTAGATTCATTCAAAGTGGTCTACTTCTTAGGAGGATAGGATTTGTGGATATAAGAATTTTCTACACCAAGGTAGGTGAGAATGGAATCATCAAACTATTATCAAATGGTATGTATAGTATGTGAATCATGTTTGATCATGTCATAATGGATGAGAGGAAGGGTTTTAGTTTGGTTTTCCTTTTGATAAATTAAGTTTCCCAAACTAATAATGTTGATAAAAAAATGTTAGGAGGAATGAACTAAAAGTCCTCAAACTTGGAAGGGGAATGGGTTGTGAGGAGTAGGTTTCATCCTCAATGTTGGTGATAGGTTTTGGTGAATCAGTAAGTTATTTAGGTGGTTAAAACCTAGGGCTAAAGGAATCCTAAGGATTATGGGTTTTGATCATGGGTATCTCATGGGGTCCTTATTTATAAAGGACAAGACTAAATCCTTTCCAAGCACACTTGTGAAGATATAGTTTGGTAAATGTTGGTTTGGCAAGGTACAATAATTATATGGTAAATGGTTTGGTGGAAGATGTAATGGTGGGAATGACAAGTGGATGATCAAGTCCCCCATAGATGAAGTTATTTTTATGGTTGGGGAGCCTTAAAGGACTTATGGTACTAATTTTGGGGTCATAACTAGGATCATGGATGAGGCTCTCATACTCTTGAGGAGTGGGGAAAGCATCCAAAGCTAAAAAATGGTATTCTCCTAGTGAAAAACATTGGAATGTTAGTTTTAAGGGGTCTACTATGGAGATTTAAGATGAAGGGATGAGTGAGATCATTGAAGCTTCATCATGGGTAGTGGTGGAAGTGTTGTTAGTGGATGGTGAAGTGGATGAGGTACGAATAAGGATATCATTTGACCAATAGGTCATATTACATGAAGTGAAGGGATTCAGGTTAGCTTATATGGTAATGACTTGACCCACAATCTCAAATTTGACACATCAATGTAAGGTGGAAGGGAGACAACTCATGGCATGAATCCAAGGGCATCCAAGTAAAATATTGTATGAAAACTCACCCTCTACAACATAAAAGAGTTCAAGAATAATGTGAGGTCATAAATAGATGTGAAGGATGATCATGCCTAAATTAGTGGCTATTATGTCATTAAAAGAGTGAAGGACTACTATAATTTTATACATAATGTTCTTGGGTAGTTATAGTTAGTCATATGCATGTAAGGAGATAATGTCGATACTAGTTCCTCGATCAACCATCACCTTTTATATGTGGGTTTGGTTGATGTATGTGGTGATAACAAGGGAATTTTAGGATCCTTATGATGAGTAGATGAAATCTCAAAATATTGAAATGTCATGAGGTTAAAATGGTGAAGAGCACCAATAAAGGTACCTAGAGGTTAAGGATCATGTGGCTGAACCTCAATGGATTGGAGGGTCTCAATGAGTGCTTGGTGATGATGGAGTGAGGTGTAATGAGTTTATAAAGAATCATATTGATTAGAGTTTGGTGAATTTTTTTAAGCACTATGCATTGCAAGGATTCAGATGGGTTGGAAGAAGGGACACCCAAAATGGATATCTTGGTTTTTGGTGATGATGTGGGTAAAGGTGAGGGTATGTGAGTTTTGTGGATAGGTTAAGAGTTACAAAGGTATATCTAAAGGATGGATACTTTATCTTTATCCTTAAATTTTTGTTGGGACCTAGATAGAGTAACCATGTGGATAGTATGGGTAAGATAAGGTGTTGGACTAGATGGTTATTCTAGTTTCTTCTCAATTTTAGTTTTGAGTGTGGGAGAGGGTATGGTTTGGAAGGGTTGAGTGGATGGTTGAGTTGGTAATGGGATAAAATGTGGTTAATTTTACAATATATCATCCTCATCCATCAAGTTATGGATAAGGGTTTGAAGAGCTTTAAAAATTTTTGTATCATGTCCAAGTATTCTATGATAGGCATAGATTAATTGGTCATTAAACCAAGATGGTGTAGGATGTGAGTGGTCAATTTTCTTATAAGGGTCAAATGGTTTTATGGGTAGTAATTAGATAGAAGAAGTTTACAAAAACCTTTAGAAGATGGATGAATAGGATTCAGTCAAAGGTGTTGAGGGTGTCAAGGTTTTAGTTTTAGGAGGTATAATTGTAGTCCCTTTTAGAGGATGTCTCACCTTAGATTTGGAAGATGATTGAATAGTTTTGATGAATGGTCTAGATTGGGGTTGTGTAGCTAGAATTAGCTTTGTGGAGGATTTATAAGTTGAGGGTGCTTGCTTGGTTATAGGTGGGAGAGTAGTGAGGGAAATCTTATATAGAAATAAGGATGATGAGGTTGATGATTTGATAGAAGATGTAGATGAGGAAAAGGGTGAAGGATGGAAAGATATGGAATATGAAATATGGAAAGTTGAGGGATGAGGTCCCAATATATAAGGTAAGGTGGAAGGAGGTGGTATGGGTCTAGATCGAGGTAGAGACTTGATTGGTTTGATCCTTTTAATGTGTTTGGTGGGTGTTTGTTTTAGTAGTTTAGGAGGGGTCAAGTCCAACTTTAAAGGTGGATGAATAGTATTGGGAGTAGGAAGTATCCCCAAGTTTTTTATGAGTTTGGTTTGGGATATGATAGGTTTACTTTGAGGTTTAGATGATGATTTGGATGTTTTGAGTGGAGGAAGGTGGGAAGGTTCTCCTAGAGTTGTGGAAGGAGAAAGGTTGGTTGGAGGTATGAAGAATTTATAGGTTGAAGTAAATATGGTTAAAGGTTTGGGTTTGTTTTGATAACGTAGACAAAAATGATGCCACAAAGCGGGTCTATCTAGGTTAGTCTCAAAGGTGAAATTTAGATTTTGAACCAATCTAGAAAAAGATTTGTAGATGGTCTTAGTTTCTTCATCCTTAGTTTCAAAGATTAAGCCTTTAAGTAAAGGTGAGGTAATGTTCTCAAGAGAGGGTTATAAAGTTTGGGAGGATGATTCCACCATGAAAGGTGTAGGTAAAGATTTTTCCTCTTTTGGAGTGGTTTCAAAAGAGAGGTTGGGTTGTTCAATGATATATGTGATAGGTTTAGTGAGGGGACAGATAGGGTTTCTTCCTTTGGTTGAACCTCTAAAGGAATGGTAGGTGAGTTCTCCTCCATGGGTGTAGAAATGGGTGGAGAGGTGGTTGAAGTAATTATTACCTTCTTTAATTTTTATAAAAGAGGTGTGGGTAAGTCCATGGTTTTCTTGAGTGAGGAGAAGGGTGATGTGGCTTCCTTAGTTTGGATGTTCAAAGGAAGGGTTGGTAAGTTAGCCACTTAAATGAGTGGGATGGATGAAATGGACATTGAAGTAATGGTCTCCTAAAAAAAGGGTTCATTAATGATTGTATCAACTATATTGACCTCATATGTGTGGGATGATTCTAGTTGGTTTTCATTATAGTTAGTAGAGGGTGTATGGTTAGGAAATGGTTTATGAAAAATATAAAAGGGATTATTTAGGGGTTGCATTGGTATTTTAAAATATGAGTTCAACCTTGTCAATTAGGTTTGTAAATATTATTTTGAAGGTATTAAACCTACTAACATCATATATAATAATGTGATGGTATGCACATGAATCATTTTTGTTATACCAACTAGGTGTGGGGTGAGTAATGTAAAATTATTGAGGAGGTTTTATGGGTGGAAGTAGTATGATGTTTGATTTTAGTAGTTTCTACAAAAATAAAGAGTAATATTCTCTGATACGAGTGTATTGTTTCGGAGGTCTATTGGTTTGATTTTGGTTCGGTTCATTGAAATAGTAAGAGGAATTAGTTGAGGGGTTGGATTGGTTAATATTTGGAGGTAGAATAGTTTTGAGGAAAAATAAGTTGGTGGATACCTTGGATTTATAAGGGTTGGATTGATTGGTGGATTTTGATGATGAAGAAGGATCATTAGATCTAAAGTTGAAATTCTTGTTCTAAAGTTTTAATTTTCCTTCCTTCATAGATCAAATTTCTAATTTTCGTGTCATGGTAAAGGCCTCATCAAAATTTGACAAAGTTTAAAATTTGAGAGTGGGTGAAATATGTTTGGCATAAACTTATGAATAGATCTCAATAAATTTATCCTTTGGTGATAATAAGTAAAGTTGGTTGACAATACCTCTCCATCTAACAATGAAATCAGCAATTGATTCATCATTGAATTGCTTAATGGAATAAAGGTTGGTTATGGAAACATTTTTAGATATGTTCATATAAAATTGATATAAAAAGACTTGGGCATGTTAGGAAAAATAAAATATGGAGTGTTTGGTGAGAGCATTATACTAATCAAGAGTGGGTCATATCAAAGAAATGGGGAAAGTTTGAAGGAGGATGGCATCATCATGTGGAATTAAATAGCATGAATGGCAAAATGCCTTCAAATTTTATTGTGGGTCATCTTTTCTTTAAAATATAGAAAATTTAGGAAATTCCCATTGAGGAAGATAGGATCAGATTGGGACTAACAGGTGGATAGGTTATTTGCATATTTGGTCATAAGAGATAAGGTTATGGGTTCCTGAGATAGATTATTCAAGATTGGTCATTTTGTCAATTAACATCTTGACCAAGTCAATTTGATGTTAGGTAGATGGAATATTGCAAGATAGGTTGGGTTGAGGTATGGTAGATGAAAAATAATGACAAGGGGGTTATGAAGATAGGACATGTTCCTAGGTGGTTATAAGAGGTTGGGGTGGTGACACATAATGGTTCATGGGTACATAATATTTATTTGAAGGGGCTATGTGACCTTATGGATTAGGCACATATTGATAAGAGGTTTCAGGAATCTGTTGAGAGGTTATTGTAGTTGGAGGTATGGATGTGTGAGTGGGTTGGGGTTGATTTTGAGTAGTAACTCATGTGTTGATGGGTGGAAGAGTTTGAGGTATAAAAAGTATCAAGTTTTTAAGATGGGTATAATCTAGTTTGGTGGTGATGGTAGAAGGAATGGTGGAAAGAGGGGTAGAAGTTACCCATAAGGTGGGTGTGGGATAAGTAACAAGAGGTTGGGTTACCCCAACTTTAGATGTGTTGGTTGGTGTAGGGGGTGTTCGATTATGGGTCAGAATATTGGATTGGATTTTGGTGGTGATATAAAATGAGTTATGGGTAGAAGATGAAGCTTTTGTAACCCAGGCTTGGGTATAAGTAACACCCATCATAAGCTCATAAAGCATTTTTAAAAGAGGATCCATAGGATGAACTAAATCAATTGGGGTATGATGAGATAAATTTTTAAGATAATGTTAAAGGGTAATGGTTTATTTTCAAAGAAAGTGATGAAATTGGAATCACCCTCAATAATAATCTAAGGCATGATAGGTGGGGGAAAATGATGAGGAGAATCCTCAACCTCTGAAATATACCCCATGGATGATGAAGAAGAAGAGGTAGGGGATGTTTGATGGGTTTGATTCCTTAGTTTTTTCTTGGTAAGAACCATGTGAGGAATAAAAAAAGAATAAAAAACCTCTCACCTCAAATAATGAGTAAGCAAAGAAAAGTTCAAGGCAAACAATGCAAAAACTAAAAGCACAATTAATCTTAGGATTCATTTTAAATAACTTTTGGCTTATGTCTTAGAGAGTGTGAAATAATTTTGTATTGTGAACAAAGTACTAAAATATCAAGCTAAGGATGGTTGCAGGTTTGTTATAGTGCTAAAAAGTAATTTTCACTAAACTTAGTACATGGCCTAGTACTAGGGGATTTCTCCCCATAATTCACAAACCAAAAATTGAGTTGGGCCACTTATCCAGTAGATACCATTTGTCTAGATTTATACTCCACAATAAAATGGAGTGGCTCCTCCCCTTGGTGATGAAATCCAAGTAGGATCATTGGAAAGGGTAAGGTGATCTAATGGGTGATGAAATCCCAATGGGCCTTGTCTCAATTATGTTACGATGTTTGTTTTTATGTAAGTGGTTTAGTTTTGTAACATAAGAGTGCTATGATTAATTCATGATGCCTTAATTAACTAGGTGAGCTAAATCAAGAAAGCAAACCATGAATGCAAAAATTTATTTTATACCAAAAAGGAAATTTTGACATTTCATTCGATTAGCATATAATAAAGAAGAAAGGGAGCTAGGCCCCACAACAAAAAGAAAGGGAACTAGGGTCCCATCAGGTTTGCCAAAATGTTTATGTAAGAATTTTCACTTCTATGACTAAAAAGAAATAAAGAGATAAAAGTTATATAAAAGGGTAAAATAGATATGGTAGAAAAACATGGTATAAATGCACATGTAAACTAGATGAAGTGGAGAGATATTATTTGGATAGGAAAAGATGAATTGCATAAGAAAGAACTCAAAACAAACTTGTTTGTTAGACGAGGAAGGGTGAATTGCCTAGCTAGTGTTAGATCCAAGAAAGCATGAGCTATCTATGGAGGCTCTTAATCGACACCCATAAAATAAGTTAATGTTTAAAGTAGATAAATGAAAGAAATCATACACAAAAGTAAAAAAGATAAATACTTTTGTAATGTAAGCTAAAGATCCAATATTCTAACAAAAGAGATGATAATTTACTAAATGAATGTTTTCTTCTATTCTGGTCTATTCAATGATTGGTTAAATGGTGGAAAATGAGGGTTTTGGGTCACAAAGGGCTACCCATCAATAGTTATGGATAACCATCTCTGGTTAGAGGCAACCATTGATAGTTATCTAATGGGATATGGAATGCCTAGAATGCACATGGGAATGCTAAGATCTAGTATAACTAAGGGTACATGTCTATTCAAGATCTGGTAATGATAAGATGAAAGGAAAAGGGTCTAAAGTAACCAAAATGAGATGGGAAGGGTGTAAGGATGAGTATCTTGATAGAGATATCCAAGTAAAATGAAGAAATACAAATGAATATCTTATCTAATCTGAAATGATTTTAGTAGCATAACAATATGTAAAGGAGAGCTAGAAGAAATTTGCCAAAGGTTTAGGTTAGTGTCTATTGGAGAAATGTGTATGAAGAATATTTAAGTACCTAGAAGACTTGACTAACTATATGAAGATAGTCTAAATTTAGAATTTAGATATTGATTTTTGGAACCATTTATCCTCTTTCTCACTTCCTTTTTTTAGAAAAAGGTGATGGAGTAAGAAGATAAGATTGTAAGATTATGAGGTATTCATGATGTGTTAGAGGATGAGATAGATAAAAGTATTAAATTTTGTTCTTGATTTCCTTGAGAATAGTTGATGATGTGTTACTAGCTCAAGGAACTAACCATCGATGGTTATGGTAACCATTGATGATTACCTTTAACTATCACTAGTCAAGGTGCTGAGTAGAAGTAGGTTTGAAGAAGCTCAAAAGGGTGGAAAAAGGTGTTAGTTAGAAAAAGTGAGTTGAGATAGCTAATTTTAGCTAACTTGGACTCAGTGTGGGTCAAGATAAGTTAGATGAATTGGTTAGATAAAAATAGGTCATTTTGACACTTTAAGTGTAAAATGGACGATCAAGGCACTTTGATGACTATAATTGAATGTGTATTTTTCTAGTGTCTACATGGAGATTGAGGAATGTCTTATAAATAATACTATTTCAATTGTTCATCATGAAGAGATTAATGAAATATTGTATCCATGTTTGAACACCTATAAATAGGTTTAAGATCTTAACAAATGACTACCTCAAATGGATCATAATGAAGACACCAATCTAATCATTTAAGTTGAGTTGCCAATACAATCATTGAATGAGAATGTGATAAATCAATATCAACCTATGAATAAGGAAAACATAACATTATTGATGTAAGAAAGAAGAATATAGGAATATAATGATTGAGTATTGGATCCATATATTTAATTAATACACATGAGAATAAAATTTGGAGTCCCAACTACATCATCAAGGAGATATGAACATACAAGTGCTCCTATTTGTAAAAGAGAGCTATCAAGATATGAAAAACATGATTCAATGTTCCATGGTGGACATAATAGCTTTCCATTTGTTCGTAGAGGAAATATTTTCACTTTAGGTTAGTTATTTTAGGTTTGTATTATCTCAATAAGTTATTATCACAAGAATTAGTCTACTTCCCTTCTATTGTGTTTGTCTTGTTCCCCTATTTCATTAGGTTAGTTGTCATTGCTTCCTAGTTTGGTTGTTATTTCCTTTTAGTCTTGTTGTTTTACAATCAAAAGAGGTTTTTTAAAGCCTAAGAGAGTGAATTTGATGTTCAATAGATTCATAAAATCAAGTTTTTATGATTTATATTATCATTGTCATGTGAAATTCACTAATTTATTTTGATTAGCAGGTTGGTCAACCCATATGTGCCACCAAATTTTTTTGTAATTTGGCCTGTCAAGGCCAAATTCCAGCCACGATAGTCAAAAAAAATTCATAGTTATCATCATGTCTTATTTTTCAAGTGAAAAGTGAGTTTCTTAGTGTCATCAATTGTGTCAAGCATGTTTTGGAGGTTTTTATAGAGTTATAAGCGGATTTGTGTTTTGAAAATGTTCTAAAGGAGATGGTAAAAAAAGGACAATTGATGACTCATCATGAAGATTTTCCAATATAATTTGTTTTATGAAGATATTAAATTAATTATAAACCTAAAAATATGATCAAAATGTATTAAAATTTTCATTTTAAACATTTCATAAGGCTATCACATGCTTGTTTGACATCCAATGTCAGTTGTCTTCTTTAAAACTATGTTATTTCACCAAAAAGGATAAAATTGGTCTTTAAATATTAAAATAATGGTATTAATAGGCCAAAAAAATATTTAATTTACCTTTTAATAGGTTCATATATATGAATTTATATTATTTATAAAGTTTCATTTTTGAAAAAAGCCACTTAAAGAAAGTCTAAGTGTGAAAAGGGGCTTTTTGGGCTCCCACATGCCAAATTTGGCAATTAAAAGGTGAAAATTATAAATTTTTTGTCCTAACCTCATTAAAAATTCATGGAGATTCTATTAAATTATAATTTTGGTAGTGGAGATCTTAAAGTGAAATAAAAGGGCAAAAAAGGGCTTTTTCATTTATATTTATAAGTAAAGTATAGAATATGTACAACCATCGATATAGAAGGGGCCATGAAAAAGTGTATCATGTTATGAAATAGGTTAACTAATAATTTAATAGTGTTTAGAGGTAAATCAAGCCCAAAACTGGTCCCCTACCTTCAATTGGTTTCTTTGAATACAAGGACTGCCTAACAAGTTTCATCATGGTACAACCATTAAAGAGAAGTTACAAGACTGATTTTTTTGTCAAAGAAATGAGACATAGGGATATTAATAATTGAATATGTGGATATTAATTTGTACTCCTCTCCTTAAATAACCACCCATTTGAATTTAGGCTTAATTCTGTAGTCCTTCATCTATGAAGGCAATTATTTTTTTGTGATTTCTCCTCACTAGGTCATCATTTCAAGAAATTTCAAATGTTTAGGGTTTTTTTTGGACATGTAATTCATCACCATGTCATTAATAATTAATTTTTAACAAATTTTAATACCTTAAAAAAATCAAAAATACAAGGAGCATAATCTATAGTTTGGCATGCTTATAAAGAAGAATTGTACGATCTAGGAGAGAGATAAGGTTTTCAAGATTTCTTGGTTTCCTCAGAATTTATTTTATTGATATTATCATTTTTATAAAAAAAAATTATCAATAATTTATCCAATTATTCATGTAATATCCCATTATTGTATTCTCAAGCATATATAAGGAGTCCCAATTTAACATTATTTAAGGAAAATTAGCATATTTTAAGGTTTTTGTAGATTTCTATGTTTCATTTTAACCTCCTCATCCTCATAAAATGCCCTCCAAATTGATTTATGTGTTCAAGTATATTATTATGTTCATGAATAGGACCATAAATTTTTCTTGGTACTTTTATTTTCTCCTTTCCACCTCCATTTTGTTCAACTCCATTACCACTATCATAACAATGTCTTTTCACTATGTTTCATACATATTTCACCCTCTATTCATGTGTTTATATCATATTTTATCACCTTATCACCATATAACCCATTCCAATTCCATTAAATAAATATAATTATAGGGAAATAGAATGGAAATAATCATGATCATGATCAAGAGGACATACACACCAAGTAAACATCATATATAGTTAAGGAGTGATTACTTACAAGAGTAATAGTACAATCAAGAAGTATTTTAAGGAAATGTTGAATTGAGAGAAATAAAGTTAGGTTTATCAAATAAATATCATTTAATACATATCTAAATTTTTATTAATTAATATAAAAACATCATATTCATTATTGGTGACCTCTTTAAGGTCAATTCCCATCTCTATCTATACAACATAGTATAAGGGTACAATCATATCACAATAATTTTTAGCTTGAGGAACATAGATTTTGGATGATGAATTCATCACTAAAACATATGATTCAATGCTATTATTCATATCATTATTTAATTTATTACCTAAAAACCATCCTCAAGATACCAAGTCTCAATAGCACAAAAGTCAAAATTAAGACCTATAGCCAACTTTAAAAGAGTAAGCTACAACCATGATGGCAAAGGATGATATCAAGATGAATCATAGGTCAAATGAAAAAGGGATAATTTGAATTTGATTTATAATTTCAAGAAATAATTAAAAAATTATAATTTCCTTGGGTTTTTTATAGTTCAAAACTAAGCTTTGAACCATTGACTCAGTCCTACAACATACTACAATCAAACATATAAAGAGTGGTATATCATTATGAAGAATATGATGGTGGTATGGTGATAAATAAGGTAGTATTATAAAATAAAATTCATTTTAGTTTTAGAAAATTTAGACCTAATAGATGTTTTAACTCTTATTTAGGCCATGTTTCCATACTCATGTACACTTACAACCATATAAAGAGTTGTTAGTATACAATCATCCCTTCAATCTCTTGAAGGATCAAGGAAGATTGATCTTTGGTGAAGTCTTCATGGTTCTAAATATTATTAAAAACATGGTTATAGATCATAGTATAAAATTATATACTATATAATGTGTTACATTCAAAAATAACCTCATAAAAACACCACCTATAGTCAAAGTACAGTCAAACATGTGAGGGCATGCCTATTTTCATAAGGGCAAAGAATGGTTCTAAACATAGTGGTCCATAAAGGAGTTATATGGTATTAAATATTCATGAAACAATGATGTTTTTAGGTCATTAATAGGATCATAATGGTTCTAGAAACCATGCTATAGTCATCCATTTCATGAAGATCCACCTACAACTTCAAGAACATAGGCTTTCATTTGAATTCATTTTATCTGTTTGTATAGTGGTCTATATAAATTATCATGTTCAATAAAGTGTTTCAAGAAATAAAGGGATATGACCATTAGTATTAATCATGTGAAGAGATAATATAGGACATGCTTTTAAATTAGGTCAACTATCAAATGCACTCCTACAACCATACAAAGGCTTTTCCTCTCCAAGCACAATCATATTCTATTAAGTGAAGACGTAAGATAATAAAGGTAAATTGACTTATGAAGTGAAATATTCATGAATATTATAAAAATTATAAAGAGAACTAAAACACTATTTGGCATGAAGTGATGGTACTACACAGGCTTGTTTTACAAATTATGACTATTTAGAGGCTTAACGATATAATTTGAGGTGTCAAATGGATATAAAGAGATTGTAAGTATGGTTTAAATTAAAATTATGAGTATATAAACACAAATTATTGATTATATAGATACTTGACATATTTAAATCTCATGAAAAATACCTACATCAATGAGAAAACATAGTTACCATGAATTTTCTTGAAGGAGTAAAGTCATCCATAGGTGACATATGGTTGTTTATTGACCATTGAAGGGTAAGACAAATGAAAAGATGAGTTTAATTATACATTAAAATAATATTAAATTTTTTATAATCTCAAACCAATATGTAAAATATAAAAATATAGTCATGGGCATAGTGAAACTAGATCAAGTAGGCAACTCAAACTAGTTTCTAGTAAATTGAGCCTACAAGACAAAGTATGTATCCAAATGACTTGAAATGTTGTGGAAACGGTAATTGTGAATTTATTAACACATATAAAATATTTTTTATTCCATTATATTAGTGTATATAATCACTTTTGAACATAGTATTAAGCCTAGTAAAACACACGAAGAATCAGGTAGCTCAAACTAGTTTCTAGTAAATTGAGCCTACATTATAAATTATGCATCAA
>JARHVA010002043.1:1397500-1442500 GCA_037957365.1 Torreya grandis
AGTAACACATAACTATTTCATAATCATCATATGACATAAATCTTACTCAAATATTCCTTTAATAAACTAATCAACCATAATAATCAATGGATAAAACAATTTATTCATCTTAGAAATAAATCAAGATGTGACACCTCATGATATACCAAAATGGAAGTGGTAGGTAATTAGTATGGACTTTGTCTAAGGTTTTACGTTATCATAAAAACATCATGATATGATATTACTAGTGGTTGACAAATTAATGAAAGTAACTCACTTCATACTAGGTAATTTGACTGGTGATGCACCAATGCTTGTGAAGAGATTCATGAAAGAGGTGTAATGATTGCATGTATTTTTGAAAAAGATAATTTTTTATTAAGATCTAAGAATGAATTTTAGATTTTGGCTGATTTTAAATTCAACTTTGGGCACATAGTTTAATTTTAGTATTGCATATCACCTAGAAATAGTTAGACAAGTAGAGAGTGTTCACCAATTTTTTGATATCCTTTGATTGTATTGCATGGATCAACAATACAAGTAGGAGGATTACCTTCCATTTGTTGAGTTTAACTATAAAAAATCATACCAATAAACATTGAAAATGGATCCATTTGAGGCATTATATGGAATAAATTGTAGAACACCAATAAGTTGGGATAAGTTAGAAGACAAAGTAGTCTTTAGACATAAAATGCTTATGGATATGGAGGACCAAGTTAGAACAATCAGGTAAAGGTTGAGGGAGGCCAATGATAGACAAAAGAGTTATGTTAAACTAAAAATAATAAGACAATTTTATGTTGGTGATAAATTATTTTTGCAGGATAAGCCTCATAAAATCTCGATTAATTTTAGTAAATTAATAAAGATTTCACCAAGATATGTGGGACCCTTTGAGGTTATAGAAGTGATAAGTACTATAGAATATAGGATTACTTTTCCATCAAATATAACTCTCTTGCATAATGTCTTCCATGTATCATATATTAAAAATTATGTTTTTTATCCTTATCATGTATTGGATTTGAATACTTTACAGGTTTTAGATCTCAGGGTGGTCATAGTAGAACTAGTCAAAATTATTGAAACTCACAAACTCAATTTGTATAATAGACAAGTGTTATAGTGAAAGGTCTAGTGGGACCAATATTCTAAAGATAGTGTCACCTAGGAGGATTTTGATAAGTTAAATAGGTTGTTTCCACATTCTTTTAATTACTATTTTTTCTAGATATTATTTAATTTTCAATTGAATAATGTCTAATTTCAGAACTTTTATTGGAATAAGTGTCATCAGGACAATGACTAACATTAGGGGGAAGGATTTTACATCCTAATACTTCTCTATACTTTATAACATATTGATTTGGGTTTATATGGTTATTTATTGGATAATTACTATTTGTTTAATTTATATTTTATATATTGATATATGGACAATTATATGTTGCTTATATGCATGATCATTAACTCATTTAGTTAACTCTAATTGTATGTTATATACATAATAATCATGAATAATTAGTTCATTACAATAATATATTATTGATTTTATCTTGATTTAGGGTAGCTACATTTGTTATTTTGAGATGGATGTAGTATGGACTCCATCCCTCAAACTATGACAAAGGGAGAACATCATTAGAGAGGGTGGAGTAGATGGAGGAAGTTTGGGGGATGATAAATATAAAACTAAGAATCTTGTACACACCACAAATAATAAAATATAATTTTAATTATTATTTTTATTTGAATAACTTGTGGTTTTCTTTTTCTTTTTATTATGTTTTGTACATTTGAATATGGTTGTTTTTCATATGGGTGCCATACTCTAATATGGTTGTGTGTTTGAAAATGTAAGATTGAAACTCTTATATGTTGTCTTACATTTCTTACTTCATGTGATTATGTTGCCATAACTTGTGATTTGGGATGTTCAAATGTCCATAATACTATATTTTGGATGTGTATGAATGTTTCTATAAATATTTGATTAAGCATCGAATTAGTATTTTAGGAAAATAGTGTCTTGTTTATATAATATATTGTTATAGACAAATAGGGGACTTAACTATTTTGTGCATTAGATGATTATTAATTTGATTAATTTATTTAGCTTTTATTAAAGTTGAACAAGGTATCATTATGGTGGTAAGTCAATTTTTTGTTTATAATATTTAAAGGATTATTATTATAATGAGGAAGTTTTGTGAATTTAGGGTTTTGTCTAGATTTGAATTTAGCTCTATGAGCCACCTTGTAAAAAAACACTTCATTTTGTATCTACATGGTAAAAATGTTTAGTTATGCCTAGAATTCTACCAATTGGTTTTACATGCATACACTTCTTCATTGACCTCATTATGAGCACAATGAGTTTTGGTGTAGATATGGGTAATTTTTGTTAGAATAAAAATAACATGTAGGAGAATAAGATGAGAAAAATATATGCATGGAGGATAAAAAATGATAGATAGAGAAGAGAGAAATAAAGGGTTCAGGGAAGTTGTGGAAAGAACATTACCATTTTGACATAGTCATGCATTTATTTACCGAGTAGGGGTTTTTGTTGGTTAAATTCATATTTAGTATTGTATTATTTATATCAACAAAAGTAGTAAATTTATTTAAATAGGATTTTCTATTATTATTATTATGAAATTATAGAAAACTAGGGTTATATACTTGGCACTATGTATGGTTCATCCATCCATAGATCCAAATATATGACTCTAAAAACCCTAGTTAAATGATTATGTAATGTGTATTGACTACCCAAATAATTAAATGACTTACAATGTGAAAATTCTATTTAGTATGCATTCACTAATAAAATAGAGAAATTTAGAATGAGTTATGTAAACTTTATTTGATGAGTTTTAGGAAGTGGAAAAACTTGCCTATGTTATATAGGGTAAATTCAAAGAGAAAACTAGTTTAATATATATATTTTAAATATAAACCTTGTCTAAATTATGCTTAGTCTATTAAATAATAATATTGAATCATATCTTTCAACATACAAATTTACTAAGTTATTTTTCTGTTTAAATCAAGTCAAGATTTAGTTATAAATAACTTGAACTAGGGAAACCATGGGAATGTAAGGATTGATCGAGATGAAAAATTATAAAGTAATAAGTAATTTAATAATGATAGCTATGATCTAGTGTTTTCTTAAGAATAAATTTAGTTGGAAGATTTCTATTTTGAGTAGAATAACACTAGGACTATTTTATTTAATTTATGAAGTTTGTACCTAGGTATAACTAGACTTATATAAATATATAGGGGTATATAAATATATTCTACATATCTTGGGTAATTTATTAAATGACCTATCCATGTATGATATATATATATATATATAGACAATCTTATATATGTAAATAGAAGAGCAATAAACCCCATTATATATATATATATATATATATATATATATATATATATATATATATATATATATATATATATATATATATATATGTAAATAGAAGAGCAATAAACCCCATTATATATGTATATGTATATATATATATATATATATATATGTATGTATGTATGTGTATGTGTGTGTGTGTGTGTGTCTATACACACACACACACACACACGCACACGCGCACACACACACACACACACACACACACACACACACACACACACACACACACACACACACACACACACACACACACACACACACACACACACACACACACACACACACACACACACACACACACACACACACACACACACACACACACACACACACACACACACACGCATGCACACACACACGCGCGCACGCACGCGCGCACACACACACACACACACACACACACACACACACACACACACACACACACACACACACACACACACACACACACACACACACACACATACATATACATATATAATGGGGTGTATTACTCTTCTATTTACATATATAAGTTTGTGTATATATATATATATAGACACACACACACACACATACACATACATATACATATACATATATAATGGGGTTTATTGCTCTTCTATTTAAATATATAAGTTTGTGTATATATATATAGACACACACACACACATATAGATATATAATTGGGTTTATTGCTCTTCTATTTAAATATATAATTGGGTTTATATTATAATGAACCATGAGGAAACTTTAAATGGTGAATGATTATTAACTCATTATTTACTATAGTTATAATATGAGATCCCAATTTCCTATGGTTACGAAGAAGGGTAAATATCATAGTGAATATATTACTATTGTGTAGACATTATTTGAAGAGACCATGGTAGGAATTATGGAAACCTATTCAAATATAAATAAATATATCCTATCAGATATATTGAAATCTATATATATAAATGTGACTAGGTTTGTTATGACCATGTGTTATTTAGGGGTACTTAGTTGGTCTGTGAGTTATTTGAAATTTAAAGAAAAACATATAATTAAAGTTTAATATTTGTTTGATTTTTGAAAAGAATTAATTTTATTAATATAATTGTTTGATATAATATGTGTGTGTGTGTGAGTGATACTCGGGAATCATTGACAAAATATTAAATTTTTATTTGATTATACAATATAAACATATGCATATTATTATGGATAGTTAAATACATTATAATAAATTACTAATATGTAAAAATGCATTTTTTTACTTGACTTAATAAATAAAAACTTAGAATTGAATTCAAGAAACTTCTAAATATATAATATTTTTGAATTATAGAACAAGCCATTTATCATTGACTAATATATGACAAATTATTTATACAATTAAGAATATGGAAATAAATTGGCATTACAATGAGCTAAAAATTAATGATAGATTGGTTGAATGACATCAAATGACATTGAATGAAAATTTACATATAAGTATTTTAGTAACTTGATGCTCGATGTTGAAATCTTACCCGAATGGTATGACTATTTTGATGTATAAATCTTACCAAAATGGTATAACTATTTCAAAATCTATTTTTATATCTGATATCATGCTATAAATAAATTATATGTTTGAAACTATTATATTGCATTTAACAGATTAAATGCAAGTCTTTGAGACTTTCTTGTATTAGCATATAATGTAGCTTCTAGTAGGGAGAAACTCATTATGGAATCTATTGGTTTTAATAATTTTAATTATATAAGTCAATTTGATATAAATGACCATAAATAAGTGAGTGAGATGGATTCCACTTAATTAGTTTCACTAATATGTATAGATAGTGTAATTTGATTGAGTGGTGTGCATGAAATTCATTGATCCTCAAGATCAAATAACTATAAGAAAACTTTGGCCAAAGTAGTGTTAATGCTTAAACATTATCATTTAATATATTTGATTTATTTTAAAATTTTTGTATGATTTCATGTTAAAATGGTTTCATTTATGATATGGTGTATGTAACAGATATCTTACAACACATGATTTCTAGTTGTCACTTTTGTTTCTCACACCATCATTATCTACCCATCTATGAATGGAGGGTCATTACCTAATTTTGAGATTGTGTGGGGGATAGATCTATGGTTGGTGTGTAAAATCATTTACATGATTCTCTCCCTCCACTTAGTAGTACTTCACTAGTGACTATAGTCATTATTACTTATGGATGTTTCTAGTTTGATGAGATTTGCATGCTCCATGGAGATTTATATAATTTTAATTTATTATTAAACCATTTATTACATTAAAATTGTATTATATTTTTATATTTAACCACTACATCAATTCGCTATAACATTTTATCAATAATGGCTAAATTTGTAAATCAACTTTTTTGAATTAATGCAGTATACATTTTCATAATCAACATTTTACTTGATCTTGTGATCATTAGCTAAATATATTAGCTCTAGACATTTATTATGGTTAAATTAAAAATAATTTATTTATTTAAATATCACTATGTTATGGTTTTAACATGATGGAATATTTAAAGTGAATTAATTTAATTGTTTTCATTTTTTTTTACCTTATTCTAGTAAAACCTAGTGGGGTTGATACAATCACCATATGGTTTGTGGTTATAATTAGTCTTAACTCCACCATAAAATTATGACATATTATTTAATGTTACCCCCCTTGGATCCCATTTTTTTAATTTAGACATGAAAAGATAAAAGGAGGCTTTCTAATAAGAATATGTGTTTGTTTACTCTCAATGCTGAAATTTATGTCTACCTATACTAAGAGGAATCTTGTGTAAGTTTCCCAAATTAGTTCTCCTTAAATTCTCATAAAATATATGAAATAATTGATATGTAATATCTTGTTCAATAAATTTACCTGGTACTATTATGGGTAGGTAGAGTAGTGAAATTAGTGTTCCTTATATTATTATGATTTTATTCTCTAGATAGTACCAATAATCATTTCATGATTTCAATGACCTTTAAATTTATTAAAAATATATTGGCATATATTTTAAATTTATTTATTTATAAACCATATGTTAAAATATGTCAAAAATTATATAAATAAAATTTCTATATCTATCTAGATGATAATCAATAAGATCATCACAAATTCTATTTTTCCCTTTTATTTCCTAGGGATTTTTACTTGTAGGGATCATAGTGGCACACATTGCATCAACCAAAATAATGTATAAATAAATATTTGGGATAAATTATACAACCCTCTATTTATTTATATTAAAATTAATGACCTATACCATGGTGAGATGCCCTTGCCAATCATGATCATAGACAATAATGGAACCTAGTTAGGATTAACATGTAGAATAGTTGGGTTCCATGGATTCTATTCATTAGGGCCATGTAAATCCTAATTTTGGGTATGATTTGTGAGATGGCATGAAATTTATTTTTCCTTTCTTTAAAAATTTATCATGGCCTGATACCGACAGTTTCAATTTTTCCCTAACTTGATTATATTTGATCCATCCATTAATCATTTGTGGCCCATATGTCATGTTTAATTTTGAAAATATGTAATACTTGTCAAAAGTAACACCAATTAAATATTAATATATTAATTATATGAAATATTTTTTATTTTCATTAACCTATGGAAAAAATTAAATACAACATCAACATAGGGAATTCCCTCTGGTTTGGCCCTTACTTTATATAATCTTGCTTTTTTATGTTTTAAAAATCATCAATGTACTCCATTTGGTCAATGTTAAAATCATTTTTATCTTTGTAATCCTTGACTAATTAACCTCTATAAAAATGGATAAACAATGTTGGAAGGCATTATGAAAATCATGCTTATCTAACTATTTATCTTCGTATTCATGTGTAGTCCTAAAAAAAAACATTGATAGAGCATGTGATGCATATTCACTAGCGATTATAATACCTTATTTTATTTTGTGTTCAATTTGATAACTAGATTTCAAGGGAACTAGGGAGCTATGAATTTAATTTCTTTAGGTTAATTGTTTGTAAATGGCATCAAATTTGAATTTGGAGTAATCATATAGCTATAAAACTCGTTTGTGAGAATTAACTATAGCATTATTAATGGTCCATGTCAACTACCTTGATATTTAAAATTTATTTTATGACATAAGTTATTACGGCTTATTTTCCATTCTAATTGAAATTTGACATGTGATTAATGAGAATACTTATATCCCTTACTATTTTGTATATGTGGAAATTTATCAGTTTAGGTTCCATTAGACTAAAAGTGCACAAGGGTCATCTCATCCTGCCCATTCCCTAATAGCTAAGGATTAACTTAGATGGGAAATTATTCTATTTAAATGAGACATGTAGTAATAATGATGAGGTATCACAACATATAGATTAAATCTAAGTTGATGGCACTATTACAAATTAGACTTTTATTTTTCATTAACTTCTAATTAGTTTTTAAAGCTTACTTTTAGATTTAAAGTCAATTTTGATGAGTGTCCTACTTAGGTGGTGATCTAAGACTATTAAAAATATTTTAAGGGTGTCACCCTATTAAATTGATGGATATTGAGAGTGTGTTAGGAACATGCCCAAACATTAATTTTTTGGCACTTAGGGAGCTCACAATGTTTGGCAATTATCATTTGGGTGTTGAGGTGGACAATAAGAAGGTCCCCATATTGAAATATCATTGGATATGAGGTTTTGAGGCTAATGAAATCTATGTGTATGGGAGTTTAAAAGTCATTGTTGATGTGAAAGTTCCCACTTCTTCTAGAGTGTACTCATGGAGTCTCATTGATCATCTCACATAGGTCATTACTGAGGGATACTAAGTGGGACTTTTGGTTTAAAATAGATTTCAACTAACTTAAACTTTATGTTTCCATAGATCTCATGAATGTCATATTTTATATATGGTTCAAGACACACTGATAAATCATAACTAGTCATAAACCCAAATATTAGTTAGTGAAATATCTCTCAAGTGGAATTAATTGGTACAATGAGGCAATAGTTAGAGAATTAGATAAGTGAACATGTAATATATTAATTTTAGGGGCCTATAATAATGTATGCACTTGGGACCCACCAACTAATCATATGAGCCCAAATAGTATTTGATTGACTCAAAACAACAATAAATAATAAATAGCCAACATAATATTAATTATAAATATATAATAAAAAGTGAGAATCTAAATTATGGACACAACATTGCCACTTTCGGCCCACTAATATACACATACAATCATTTTTATTATATTATTATTTATATCGGGCACATGCCCATTATACATAATTCCAAAATTTTAAGAATATACATGGTAGACAATTACCAATTAGGAACCAATATTATTATATATTTTTATAATATCCATGTGCCCATTATACATGAGAATATAAGAATAATTACTCAATTATCAATTAGGAATCCTATATTCTTATCTAATTTTGTAGAATGGTTAGGCATAAAAATCTAAGAATAATATTATAGGAATTTTTGATTCAAGTATTTAATTTTCTTACCATTAACATTTTATTAACCTATATAAGTACAAATTCCTCAATCTACACAACATCATCCACCTTCTAATCAAATATACAATTTAAATAATAAAATTAGACTAATTCTTGAAACCATGCTTTGATATTTTACGTAAACAAGTTGGTCTCCATAATTTTTTTTTAAAAATTATTGGTATAAGCTAGTCACAACAATATTAAGAATATAAGCTATTTTTCTCATATTATTCCTAGTATCTTATTCATAATGGGCATGATACTAGCACAAGATATGAATATTATCAACTGTTAGAGGCCAATGTGAATGTTTCTATTCCACTTGTCAAGATTATAATATTGGCTTCTTAATTTATAATATAAGCAACATGCCATGTATTTTTAACTTATGTAGTCTACTCCACAAGATAATCATATACACCTATGATTTTTATGTTATTCCTATCTTGTTTATAATGTTAATGTGCCCATTTTAAACAAGATAGAAATATTTTCAACTATTAGTGGCTAAATTATATGGATGTTCCCATTCCACAAATATTAGACTAATATTTTATACTTAATTAATAATATAATAAACATGCCCAATATACTTAAGTTATGTAATATATAAAAGATATTAATAATATAGGCCTCTGATGTTCATATTATTCATATAACCTATTCAGAATGGGCATGTGCTAAATATACACAAGTCTATAATATTATTATTATAAAAAATGGACAATATCTATGTTTATGTTCTATCAATCCTACAAAAATTTATAGGTTTAAGTAATAACCATCCATTCAAAAAAGTATGATCTAGTGACTAATGTATCTAAATAGTTTACTTTTACATGGTTCAAATCCATGATTTTAACTGTCATCATGATATATTTTTAAAAATAAAAATAAAAATAAATAAAATAGGTAAGGGTATCTATATAAAAATAGAAGATAATACACCAATATCAAAGGGTTCCATCAACATCTTGTAACTTGTATGCATCATCAATTATTAAAAATTCTAAAGAAATGGAGGAACATACTTATGAGTTCACATTTAGTATGCTTATCCTTTTCTATTGGGGATAATATTGAGAGAAGTATAAAACCATATTTATCTTATTCTAAAGGTGGTTATTAAATATTTTTACAATGTTGTGACTGATGTCACACAAAATGATATTATAGATATGATATCTTGTATTGGGTCTAGTGTGATGAATTATGTGTGCATCTTTATTATTTTATTGCTCAAAGTTTATTTATTTCATAATTTTGTAAAATCTAAATGGAAAAGAATAAAGAAAATAATTAAATCATTTCAAAATTATGTTACATGATTTTCAATGAGGAAGGTGTGTTACAGGGAATGTTAGTGATATTTAGCATTTATGGTGTCCATGATTCAAAATATAGGGTCGATGAATAAGTCGGAATATAACTTGACTAGTATGAGATATATATTGACATTGTGAGGTCAACCAATATTCAGATTGCCTTATTAGGACATCCTTTCAAGTATGATATATATTTAGGATAACTTGTTATCAATATTTAACATAGACTAATATCATATTTTAATACTTTATGGAGGCATAAATGTGATAAAAGTTGTCGTAACTTTAAATATGAATTAACTAAATCATATGCATAGTGGAAAGTTTGAGGTATGAGATGATAATTAAACATTAATAAAAATATCTCATTACACCCACTGCTAGATACTATTTTTGATAATTATATCATAAAATTTATGTAGTTACACACTGAATTATTTTCATAATTGAAGTGAATCCTTTGTATCATAAGTTAATACATAATATACTATTGAATTGAATTATGTACATTTCACTATTTTTAAGAATGGATGCCCCCCTATTATTATATATTTTATTTCTCCATTAATTTGAGAACAATAAAGAACCCATTATAAATAATATTAATTCTCATTCTAAACATGTATGTTGCATGTTGGTAGAAATTGTTAAGCTATTAAAACTAATGATGAACATAGATGACGAATTAAATGAAGACTCAACTTTATGTCAAGAGGAGACAACTAAATATCTATATGACACATCTAACTAGTATGATGAACTTTAGTAAAAAATGTAATTGGATATGGTATACACATCAAATACATTAAAGCATGCACTAATAATTATCACACTTGGCTAGTAAACACATATTACTTATTAAATAATAATTAATTACTAAAAAATTCATGACTAAGTCCTAATATAATTGGTTTGATTATATTTTTCACTCATTAAATAATTATAGTTTTAATTTATTATGTATATTTATCTAGATATGATGTATAATCTATGAAAATTATTAGGAGTTTAGGTAAAACATTAATATACTCACATTAAAAAATATATTGAATGCAAAATTTAATCTCAATATTACTATTGTTTACATAGCCTTAAAAAAATCATTTGCTTATTCTTGACTTATGAGTATTTTGATTTCAAAAACATTCTTCAAAAAATAATAATGAATTCCAAGTCAAAAATGACCACATACAACCAAGAATATTTTTGAATAAAATTTTAATGGTCATGTCTGCATAATTTCAAATGGTGTTATGGTCTACATTTGATACAAATATTAGTGTAGAAAAAATGAAATAAAACTAATGTTAAATGCAAAAGTGTATGTATGTCATTTATTCTATTGGGGTTATTAGTATTTCTAAAAAAAGTTGAAATATTTATTATAAATTTTGACATGTTTTGGAGGAACATGTAGTTCCTTTTAATTTTGGAAGTACTATTGTAGTCAACCAAATAAATAACGGTGTATTTGAATAAAAATTTAACATTCAAACAAAGGTTTATTCTAAAATATATTTTATAAATACAAAATGGCTTTTGGAAATGTTATTTATACAATTAGCCTTGATTGGGGATGCAGATGATGTAATAAATCCCGTCAATAATCTCTAAATTTATCTATGACAAGTGATGAACTAAACAATAAATGAAATTGATTTTACATTGCTTATATAAACTAAAATTTGTAAGCATTTTTAAAATTTCATTATTATTTGATGTTAATATTGATAATTCGATGGTTTCTTTTGTATTTGATTTAATTATCAAATTATCTTATTAAATATACTTTAAATTTAAATAAAAATTGTTCTTTTACTTTTCCAACATTTTTTTGATAAGGTTTTTAGATTTTCCAATTAAACATAATTTTTTGATAAACATGTCATGTTGAAAAAAATGATTTTCTCCCCAAATATTTTTATTTTTTCAACTATGAATTTCTCATAAATAACTTAATCTTTAAAATTAATTCCATGTTTAAGTGTTCAACATAAAATATCACATGTTATTTAAATAAATTTAAAAGCTATTTTTATTTAAGCAAAACCTAGGTTTTACCTTATCAAAAAATAAATAAAGTATCACATGGTGGAAAGATCTTTATTTTAAGAAAATATTAGTAACTAACATTATTGAAAAAGAATCATTATATTGGTTGACTATTTTAGTTATCGCTCAAATTGGAAGGAAGTTGTCAATATTTTTCATGATAATGAATCACGATTGATGATTCAAAACATGTGGGATCTTAAAAAACACACAATTTTTTCCCTATAAATCATTATAATAATCTTATGGAATGTGAAAACATCAAATATCTTAGAAAGGGTGTTGTTTAGAGTTCCAAAAACTACTAAATTTAGATCTCTAATCAAACACCCATATTTTTCATATTCATGTTACCAATACTTCAATCATACATTTAGCCCTGACTTATTTAATATTTACAAGAAACATTTAGATATTGGATTTTGGTTTACTTAATTGAGCTTAAGATTACACTGTTATTTCATTCAATAGTTTTAATGGATATGAAATCTTGAAATTATTTTTTATGTGGGGGATATCAAATTTCAAAATTAGTGACAAATCTATTAGATCAAAGCAATGAAATATTATACTAGTATACATAAATATCATGGAAGATGTTATAGACAAATACACACATTTCTATGGTACATACACCACATTATTCATATCAGGAAAGAAAACATACTTTATCTAGGACAAAAAATTACCCCTTTTCATTGGATTGCCTCCAAGATGAAAATTTTATAGTACATTGCATTCTGATAGGAAAATATTCACACACTTATGTACATGATTAAATGAGGTGGGCCCACACCCAAATGTCCATCACTCTTTGGAGACATACAAAAAACAATTAATGACTTTTATTGAGTTATATTGATACTATTACATAATAAATTATATTTATTATAACAATTTATATAAATAAACATAATTTGGTCAAATTTTATAGTGAGATGGAATTATTTTGAATTAAAAAAGTGATTTTTACTTATAAATTTTTTTTGGGTAAGTTTCATATTTATGTGGAAGTTGAGTAATTTAATAGTTGATAGTTCAAATTATTTCTATATATAGAAATAAAGGCTATTATTTTTGTACATATAAATTACTTTGTTAGCCTAATAAATTGACTAATTAATCTCTTATTAAATAGATAGTATTTCCACTCAATTTATAATATATTTAAAAATGGTAACCTTAATCTGAAATCTAATTCTATTTTCTACTCTCATATTGATGATGGTTGATGGAGCATTGATTAAAAAAATCACAGATTTATTTTCTAGAAATCTTCATCAACATACTTTATCTATTTTGATGAAAATTAAATCATGGCCTATATATAAAATATATATAATATTAATGGATAATGGTTTTACACATCACTATTATAATTTTTTATAATCCTATATTTATCTTGGATTGAGAATGAAAATTTTTATCATTCACATTACACACAATAGTTTCTTATTAAATTTTGGGTTCAACAAGATCCACGTGTTAGGTTTTTATTATGTTGTATCACTTTAACAAATATTTATTCATAGTGTTAACATGAATATTTATTTTATTATTTATCATATTAAATTAAATAATGTTTAAGCTTATGTTCATATGAAAACATCAAACATTGACATATGCCATTCATGAGATAGACTATAATTTGTGACAACCCATGGAAATGGACGTAAATATGTATGCATTGATAAGAGATGTTTATAATGATATTTTGTATTGTATTTAGTTTTAACAATGAATTATAAGGAATATATCCTACTATCAAATATCCCAATATATTGAATTTATCTTGATAGCAATATATTTATGTATAATATATTATTGATAATTTAATCATGAGTGAATTTATGTATAATTTATGTGTTATAATCAGTGTTTATTATACTTATGTTACTATGTATAACTAATAAATTTATTTTTAACTAACCTAAGAGATAATTCCCATGTAACTTATGGTGACTATACTATGAATACCTACTAACAAGGATTTATTAATGGTGAAATATACAAACATAACACCAATTTAGTTAAACTTGTAGAAAATATAATGTAAGTTTCCATAGTATTATGTCATATTATACAAAACTTAATAATATTATGACTTTGGAAGATAATACGTCCCATTTTACAAAATATAATAATATTAATAATTAGGAAGCTAAGAATCCAATATTCTTATCTTGTGTAGAATGGGCACATACCAATCATACATAAGATACATAATTTTTTATATGGTAAAAGGATTTTATTGGGGCTATCATCCATATAAATAATTTTATAACTTAATACATTTGTGTTTTATATAAGAGAAGAAGTAAAGAGATTACAATGGAAGAAATGTTGAAGAGAAAGATATAAGAAGATATGTAGTAGAATTAACAAAAATATTACAATCATAAAGTTTAACTTTTGTTTTCATTATCAAACATAATTACATCATGTCAATATTCTAATGCTTTCAAGTGAGAATAGAATTAACTTGTTGTGCCCTTACCCATGATAACCTAGTAAAAAACTTAACCAAACATCACTTACATGTTGTATTTTGAGATAATATGATCCATTGTAAATTTTGGCCTAGGAGAATGATATGGATTTAAAGTATACCTAGAGGGTGACCAACATTCTCAATAATCTAAAAATTTATGTCGATAAGGATAATCATTTTATTTCCCTTACTTCCTTTCATTGTAAAGTTTATAACCTTCAAAGGTACACATTAGGGGTATTATCTTTAGCTAAAGTTGAGATTGGATAAAGAAAAACTTGATTGTTGTTGAAATCCCTCTTGTAATATCAATCCAATGATTTATATATCTTCACCTCAATGTATTCAATGTGGAAGAGAATTTATGAGGAGTTTCCATGCTCACCTTTCATTTTGAATATCTTGGATCATGGAAATTTGGTGTGTGAGGCTCTCTCCAAGTCATTATATGTCCACATTATATAGATTGTGGGGACCTCCTTTGTATATTTACCAAGTAGGTAGAACTCCCAAATCAACATCATTTATTTGGTGTCATGAGTATTTTTTTATCTCATCAGCTAACTCATAGTGAATTAGCAGGTGTTGAATGCCAACAGAATAGGGTCAAGAGCAAATAATTAGGTAATGACTCAACTTAATTATTGTGAATGAAAACTTGAATGTTACTCCTCAAACCATTATCACTTGGTAAATCAATCTTTTGAGGATGATGTCACCATTAAATCAAGTGCACATAAAGTCTAAATATTATAGATCTATATTATTATATTGATGAAGAGATGAAATTTATTATATGAGGAGTGAAAAATTAATAATGAGATTATCTATTTATGAAGATGAATAAATTAATAGAAAAAGGAAGACTGGCATCATAACCACTTGATATGATATCCATAATCTAAGTGTGGGAGAGTTAATTATCATTTTCATCCTTTCTAAGTGTGGGAGATTATTTTTAGATATCTACAAGGATCAGTAATGTCTCTAAGTGTGGAGGGTAAAAAAATTGTAAGTTTTTCATTCCCATTCTCTTTGAGTGTGAGAGAGTTAATAGTCTTTTTTCGTTATTATCATCTTTGAGCATGGGGGAGTTATTATTCTCTTTTTTCAAATGATTATAAATTAGGTTTCAAATTTTTATACATTTTTATCTTCAATAATCATAAAATATTTTAAGTTCATGATCCCAATACCTAATATGATATAAACATATTTATTAGCATCACTAAAATAGTGATTAACTTTTGTTTCACTAAATTTTAGGATCATCATGAGAGTCTAATGTTATTTTGAAGATTGAAATGATATTCAAATTTAGGGTGAGGATACTTTATTTATGTTTGAATTGATTTCATAAAAATGTAATATTAATTACTATTATTCTTTGCAAAAAATATATGATTAATTTAGCATATTACATTATATACTCTATTTGTTTAACATTTATTTCCAAAAACATTGAAATTAGAATGCATAAAATATGATAAATAATTCCAATAAAATTTAAATTGGAACTCAATATTAGTGAAACTAGATTCAATTATTTGAAATCATTTATAATAAAACAATACAATAATAATAGTTTAATTTTTTTATTTGGACCAGAATATGTCTAAATTTAATGAAGTGATGGTTGTTTACTTGGTTATTACTAGATGATAATGAATGACCTTTTTGTTTTATTTTTATACCATGAATTTTGGAATGATCTTGCATGAGGGTTAAAAAATTACCATAGGTTTACTCATATATGTCTAAATATTTTCATATTTTGTTATTTATAAAGCTCAAACACTAGTGTCAGATTGGGGATGCTAGCATCAACATTAGTGTCTTAGTCTAGACAGTAGTGTCTAAGAGAATAAAAAGTTATTGAAGATATGTAATTTATAGAGTAAGATACAATTTAGGTTTTAAGAATAATATGGGATATAGGTGACATGATTAATCATAATACTAATTTTAGACTATATGATAATAATTTAGCACATTAAGATGGTTAACACAAGCCTTTTGGTAGTAGGAAGGTCATTAACTAAAGGATTGAGCCATGAGGTTTATTTTTTAAGTTGACAATACTAGTTTATCATACATAATCATATTTTAGTATCTACATTCCCACCCTGCCCCCATCCCCCTCCCCCTAATCTAATAATGCATAAGGATGAAACTACTAGTTTAAAATAAATAGATGCATACCTTGGTGTATACACCATACCTTATCTTTGTTTAACACCTATTATAATTTGTTTTTTATGTATTAAATACAACCAAGAGAATGTTAAAGTGTAATTAGTGCATATAATTTGAAAATTCAATAATTGAAATAAAATAGAATAAGGAAGGAGTAAACGTGTTTCTCAATGTAACCATGTTTCCTTTTGGTATTTTGACTCAATAATGATGCTGCTTTTTTAAATAATTGGAGAAATAGGTTTTCAAATAAACCTTGGAGATGTGAATTATATAATTTGATGGCGATCATGCTCCCAATTCATTGCAAGGGTGATTTGTGCTAAGGCATCGAGTTCATTAAATACCAATTGCACAACTCAAGTGTATACATAATCTAGCCAATCTATCCATTCTTGCCCAGGCCAAGTGGTGAAACAATATCAACATTAAATATATAATTAGTTACAATTCCATTTATGAAGATGAGTCTCAACCACACTAATTAGAGGAACCAACTATTATAGATAGATAAAGCTCAATTATTGTACCTTGGTAAGGTTAGTGCATAAATGTGTATGTGATTTGAATATTTATATATAATTTGGTGAATTTACATGGAATATCTACTTATAATATGTATTAATCTAAATAATATATCAAAATGTAACCTATGATATGTAAAAATGTTATAATATTTGTCACAAATATGAAAACTATGTCCCAAATTTATAAAATTAGTGCCAAATACATAAGTGTATGACCTAAGTGCATATCTAAATCATTTAAATTATATAAAATTATAATAATTATGTATATGTGGAGTCATTTATATATAGCATTCCCCCACTGATATTCCTCCTTTTGAGTTGAGGGGAATGCAATATGATAGTCACATTTTGTCAAAAAGATCAGATAATTATGTTATATTTGAATCAATTGTGTAGGAAAGAAGCATATAGTAGTATCATGTATAATTAGATGTATCAATGAATATCATAATATCCAAACTTAAAAAGACATAAATTCAAGATATGCATCATGGAAAGATATAGTTTAAATAATAAAAATCTTGGTATAAAATCAAGCACACAAACAAGAGCACTTAATGTAATGCAAAAGGATTGTAAAGAGACCACAAAGAAGGTGCATGCTCAAATGTTGCACACTAAATGAGAGAACATGTTCAAATTTTATCACACCAAATAAATAATAATTATGGGAGCTATGACCAATAAACAAGGAACAAGTTCAAACATTCCCCAATTAGGAGAAGGTAGAAAACAAAAAGTACACTCAATTAAGCCATGTGAGAAGATGAATAGGTGAAATATAATCAACTAACATAAGAATATCATACTATTCTTTGAATACATGTCTTATCAAAATGTTTTTTTGTATAACATCTTCATAACACTGTACAAGATGTAAGCATGAGTATATAAATCTATAAGCATTAGTATATTAGCTTAATATGATAATGTAGAGTGATAATAAAACAAAATAACATGTATCAATCATGATAAATAAAATTAGGTGCCCCCAACATAGTGTTTCAAGTGGTTATAGGGAAGGTAAAACATATGTAAGCTCATGTATCATGGATCTAGTGTATTCTTGTATCACACTCAAGTACACTTGAAACATATTTGTGTATAAAAAGAAAATAATATGATATTTACTAGAAAAGGGTACAAGACATTTGCAAAATATACTGGACATGTAATTGCTAAGTATTTTTATATTTTTTAATTATTTGAATGTTTATGTATTTTATTAATTTTTTGAATTTATGGTTTTTTCCATATTTTAGGGTAAAAATAACTAGTCCTATTAGTCATCACATTAAAGAGGTATATGATTGCCTCGTGGTTTTGTTTTTCAAAATTGTTTATGATTAATAATTTATACTTGTTCAATATATTCTAGTAATTTATTGATAGAAGTTGTTGATATTGGTCTATCACCATATCTATCATATCAAATATGAATCTCTTTATCTTAAAATTTTAAAATTAACACATACCTATAGTGTCCAATGTTTCCTTCATATCAGTCAACCACTACTACCATAATGAAAGGCCAAAATTAATTTTTTATTTATTACCCATATGGGGATATCAAATAATTTTGGTGCATAGGTGATGGGTAATATAATCTATCTAAGAGATTCTATAAAGAGTGTAAAATGATGTAACTCATGTATATCATGTCTCATATGTCATTAATTTGTAATGTTATAAATTGTGTCCCAATTATTTACATCAACTTTGAGATGCTCATAATAATCCCCATCATTATTTGAAATAATGTTTAGATCTTATTGTCAGTGGAAATTTTTACTATGTCCCATTGTATTTTTTACTTTGAAAGTTTTGGAGATCAAAGGTCTTTATTTTTTTATTTAATAATTTGTATATGTCCTTTATTTTTAAACTTCTGAATTTGTTTTTGTAAGGCCTCGTAATAATATGTATCATGACCTATGATCTGATGATATATGAAATATGGTGATCCTTTTATATGTACTAGCCTACCTCTTCACCTATGCCTCTTATGAGGTAAAGATATCATATGTTCTCAAGTAATATAGAGAGTATTACGTGTAGAGCATCTTATTGTATCATGATATGTAAAATATGTTGTGGTGACCCATGTGAGGATTCCACATTAACACTATTTATATATATTTACCCATTATAAGGTTAGATTAAATATTTTATCCAAGAGGGATGATTTTAGATAAAACATTCACATGTTCATATGTTATCCTTGCCTTAGATTTATTTATACATATTTTTGCATCTTCTAGTTATAGATTTAACTTATATGTAACAAGACCTGTAGGCATGAAAAGTTTATGTCAGAAATGCTCAATTAGATCAAAACTAAGTTTATGTAACTATTAATCTAATCATATATATAAGAATATCATCATCATTGTAATAATAATCTAAAACTTTGTTGTATTGATGTTTGAAATTGACCAATAAAGGAAGCTCGAATGTCTATTTTCCATGTTGTGTACTTATCATTGGTTCCATTTTTTAATGTATTTTAGTGTATTTATTTTTCACTTTATTCACTTACATTTTGTTTATGTGCATAGGCATGCATCTTAGATTTTAGTGCCTTGTGAATATATTATGATAAATGATTTACCTTGATTAATTCACTCATTTCATAAGTTTATGCTCTAGTGGAATAAATTTATTGGGTGGTATCATTTGTGGAACACCTTTTACATTAATGTATAATATTTTACAAAATTTTAAGGGTTTATCATCTACAGGCATTACCCACAATGCTACATCATGTATGAATTCTACACATCAATGCAATATATGTGGCACAAATGCCATGATTTTTATCCAATTATTACAACCTCACCTTTTTATGATTTAATATACTATCTAAAACATTATTGTTATTGATGTATAATTGAATAATTTTTTTTCTTACTTAAGTTAGACTATCTGGTTAGATATGATGAAATACTATTTAGATTACAAGTTGATGACTTGGCATGTTTTGATTCTACACTTGATGATTGTATAGATTACTACTACAATTCATATTTTATTAAAATTCTATAATTGTTTATCAATTATTCAATTAGGTACTACTAATGTATATTTGTAGTTGTGGGTACCATCATATGAGCTAAGTTGATGTTAGAAGTGGTAAATTAGGATATCATATTAACTTTTGGGTAGTCAAATGAGTTATGATAGGTATCTATGTTTTCTAGTATATTCCCCACCATTAAATGATCCTAATTTATCCATTTGTTATGTCATTATCTTGACATTTTTACCTTGTCACATTTTAGTTTTTCATACTATTATTTACTACTATGTATGTTAACACATGATTGATGTGGATTCATTTTGATTTTGTTACTATTGTTTTAGTAATTCATAGAAAACTCGTTTCACCTCCATGAATGACTCACAACTCCTTTCCATGTGAACTCTACCTAATTGGATATGGATTCCATAAGACTTACCTAGACCTAACCATGACACCCCCCAATGGAATATTGCCTAGACTACTTGGAAAATTGTATTATCATGGTTATCTAGGTTTGATGGCATTAACATTAGAATTTTGTTTTAAATTGTTAAGTTGTTTTATTATGTTAATGGTTAATTATTTGATTATTTTTATTTATTGGTTTGAATTTTCTAGATGGTCATTTATGACCATTACATTAATGGATTCTATGGTGGGGGTTGCATTAGGAAGTGTTCAAAAATGATACAGGAGGATATCTCTTTCCTCATATTAAATGCATGAATTGAATGGGGTATGGGGAGTTGGATGGAAGGAATTAGGAGTTAATTGATAGGTGGAATGATTGGATGGGATTAGGAAGATGGAGTGAAATGGAAGAAAAACATAGGGGTGTTTAAGTGGTTTTAAACATAGGCTTGCATGGTGTTTTTGGGAAACTGTGGCATGAAGAACAAAGATTTATTCATTCTCATTTTAATCTTGCTATATTTTTGTGTGTTATTTCTCCTTTTGCATTATTGAGTAAGAATTTATTTTGGACTGCATCTAGTTTTTTCTTTTCTTTAAAGGAAAATATTGGAAAGGATGGAGGTTGCATGTGTATCTGAAAGTCTTAATAATTTCATATGCATATCCAGTTATTGATATGGTTTGATATAACTTAGTATTCTCATTTCACATGTAAATTTGAAAAATAAGATTGATATGATATATGGTTTTTCATATAATTATTTACCTGAATAAATCTTGACTTTATGAGTTTTAGAATTATATTTACATGCTTTCATTCTTTATATGAAGTAGTTGACTATCTATATTTTTAAAGTTTATGGGTTTAAAATTGATTCACCCAGTTGGTATGTTAATTATATCAAAGAATGGGTTCTGGGTTTTGTGACTTATCTAAATGCGTTGTGTATATTCAATAAATGGTTCATTGTGAACCCTACACTTTAGTTTAAAAATATATAGTTCTATTATTTTAATTGATATAATGTTTGAACTAGGTATCAACCCATATTTAAATTAACTATATATATATATATATATATATATATATATATATATATATATATATATATATATTTCATTTGAATCTATTCTAAAAATAATTCAAGCCCAAGTTTTATATTTTGATGTTGGTCACCTGGAACGTATTCCCATCTAGTTTATTTGATTCATTGAGTCATGATACTTTATTTTTTGGTTGCATGCTATTATATTTTGTAGTTGGAAAAATTATGGGAAATATTTTGGGGTTTTTTTTAAAGATTGATGACTATGTTTTTCATGTTGTGAGTCATGGGTTCTTTTGAGGCTGAGTTGTATGTTATATTGATGACTTATTTAAGAAAGTAATTAAACTAGGTTCATTTATAACGTGACCAAGGTACCTTGTATGTGACTATATTATGAGTTATGCTTTTTCGTTAAAGTTGGAATAAATTTGGGTTTCTTTATTATTTCATTGATTTAGTTTTATATACATATATATGTATTATGGGTTCTTTAGAATAAAGATTTTGATTAGGGTTTCATGAATACTCTTTGTTTATTATATCTTCTAGGGTTTAATGATTTTATCATATATTTATATATATTTATATCTTTGTGTTTATTTGGATGGCCATCTATATATTATTTGAATGACATGTTTTAGGTGTCTATGTTTTGGGAAAATTTTGTGCATTTTATTTTGGAAATTCTCCTACATATTAATTAAAATATATCCTCTATTAGGTTTTCAACATGGATATTGTGTGTTATATTGTATTGGAAACTTGAGAAATTCAAGTGAAGTCTGTTAAGGTTTCACTTATATATATGAATATAAGGGTTAGGTCTTTGGAACCTAAAAGTTTTTTCTATATGACAATGGTTTTTATATTTAGTTTGGTTTAAATAATTAAGTATTGTTGAATGTCTATTAGAATTATTGAATGTTGTGTTGATGCATGTAATTGTATTAAAAGGTTTGCATAGTTTTTGAAACACTTTTCATTTCAATATTAAAATAGTCTTTTGCATGAGTTATTGGTTGTGATCTTCCTAAGATCTGTGGAGTAGAGACCAAGCTATTTGACTATTTCAACAAATGAAAATGTAAATGGTTATTGGGTGAAATCATGGTCCTAAGTTTTTGTGAAAGGTCTAAATAAATTTAAACTATGTTTAATGAATGATGATTAAAACCTAAAGTATAAAACCTAATCTATCATGAATATTTACAATGAAAAATTAGGCTATAGTGATTTGATCAAAAAATGATAAAATAGGTAGGGTATGGTAGAAAAAAAGGATGCTTATATTCTGATTTCAGACATAATGACAAAGATTAAATATAATCAAAGACGTGTAATTCAAGCTATCATATGACATGAAACTACCAAAAATATACATCCAATCATATACCAGGCAAATGCCTAAGGATATTTGAAACATGCAAACTAGAATCACTTTAACGATTTACTACCACATGAAAATTACATTAGCACATCTTTAAGAAAATCAATAAAATTGAAATGAGCCTAAAAACTTTTAGTCAACCTAGCATAAGATCAAATTAAGAACTCTATATTAACATATGCACATCTATAATTCATAAAGTAATTCAAATCTAAACATCAAAATATAAACTTGAGGAAGCAACCATGATAATAAACAAACAAAAAACTATGAGACAATATTTGCATAATTATCTTGCTTGTATTACATGATCCAAAATTTACACAAATTTATTTCTCTAAAAACTTCCTCCCTTTATACAATGACATACCCCCTTTTATAGGCAACCTATGAGGTATGTTGGTTAATAACTATTAAATGATAAGTGAAAAAGTGTCAAGGATAGTTGTCCTTCTAAAACATTCTATAATTAATGAGAATTTTCAAGTCAACTAACCTATAATCCATTGCACTAAAAATTGCACATGTTTTTAAAAAATAGAATATTCTTTCAAAATGATTTACATGGTTATGTTACCAAAGAATATGCTAAGTCAACATAATTGACTTTGAGATGCCCCTATTACTATAGCCTTTTATTTTTTCTTTAGGATCTTCATGGATTTTTCATATTGTTCAATAATCAACTTGTGATTGATGATTGGCTTAATGAATATCTCCTCTTCTTGGCCTGTTAGATATTTAAATACTCTAAAAATTCTATCATAAGCTTCTTTAATGCTCCTAGCATTACAAATATTCTCATACATTAATAGGATCATGTCCAAGATATGATTTTTATTGGCCCATATAATATCATAGATTTCATTCTTAACATTTTAGATGAATTTACTATCTATATGTTGGAACTCTTCATCAGTTATTGATCCAATAGGACTAAGGATGGCTAGATCCTTGATAAAGCTTCCTAGTATCTAAACCATTCTACTTTTTAATTGTTTAAAGTCTCTTAAGACATCTTCCATACTTTTGGACCACTTATTTACATACCTAACTTTTTCCATCAAAATTATCATATCCATATTCAAATTTGATAAGCTAACTATTTTGAGCTTAGGAATCTAGCCTTCCATCAATATATTGAACAATTATTTTACTTTATTATCTAAATCTTGCCATTGGTTAACTTGTTTCATAACGATGGAATGATGTTTATTCACCACATCGAATATAAACCTCATTGATTTCAAATAATTGAATGTATCGTAGATGGTGGATTCAAAGCTATTAGTAATGTTCCCTAGAATTGATAGAATGGATTTCTCTTTTAGATTATTTGTCTCTTACTTTAGACCTTTGATGGTAACTTATAACCTCTCTGCCTTAGATCGTTATAACTCTAGAATATCCTATTCAAATATAGGGTCCTACCCTAGCCTCTATCCTTTCTTCTAAGTTAAATGATTCAAAGGTTCAACCTTTTGATGTAGCACTTCTTGACCACCTTCCATGATCATTATCTTAGTAAATATTTGTAAACCTATAATATATGGATCATATCTAACCCCAACTAAATATTTCCCCCTTTGCTTAATTGGCAACTTTGTTTTTATGTCAACTGATTGCATTGGAGTAGCTAATCACTTTACCTCTTCTTATTTTAAATCTATTATCTATGGATTCAACTCTTGTTTCATAGGTATGCTTTTAGTCTTTACTATAACCCATTGATGTTAAGTAGGGAGATTCTCCAACCTTGGTTCATATATGAACCATTCAAGAATAGGTGGTCCATACATTAGGTTCTTCTCACTAAATAAGTTGATATCATTCAAATGAGGACTTATGTCAACATTGTCCTTATTTGCCTTTGAGATAATTATAGCCTTATCTTTCCTCTTGGGAGGATCAATGACTATCAAATCTAATGACTTCTCTTTCCCCTTATTCTACTTAGATTCCTCAACTTTATCTTCCTCTACTTTTGAGTCTATCTAATATGTAATGGATAAATTTTTTAGTGAATCCTCCATAGATTATTAAGTATATAGAGATATCATTTGAATATCTTGTCAAGGTAAATCTTTATCTATTATTCTAAATGATTCAAGAGATGAGGATCTGGAAGCAATTTTTCCTAGTATTCATTCTTCAATTTTATGCTTTATTTGGATATCTGTTATTGGAAGCCTAGAAGAATTAGCATCTATCAAATGGTGTTATTTTAGACCTAGCTACCATCTATCATCCATATTTTAGTCTTTATGCAATTTGGACTTAGTCTTTATATTGTGTTCTTTCAGCCTTCTAGTGACTTCATAATAAGACATTGATTTAGTGTATATAAAGTCAAATTCACTAGTTTCATGATCATATGGCTCAACTAAAATACCTTTGATCCTCAAATGTTCCTTTACCCTACCATAGGGATCCCATTATCTATGATCAATAATCTACAAGTTGAAATAAAGCGTATGTTTTGATGCAACTTCAATGTGGTTCCTTTATTCCATCTATACCATTGAATAATTGATGTATAACTTCTTATTCTACCAACATGTCAAGCACATTTACTAGTACTTTGAGAGGGGTAGTTTGGGTTCCTTTAATTATTATAACTATGCAATCAGGATAAAGCCATGTGTCTCCCATTTCCTCAATAGAAGTCTTGACTAATGGACTTATCCTCATCATTGGAATACCATCTATGGATTGGATCAAGGTGGGGTATATACAGTCATAAATTAACTAGATATGATCTCTATATTTATGAATATGCACTTTTGAATAGTATTGAGAGATAATTTAGGTACCATTAGGAGACTAATTTCTTTGGTTAGGGATTTTTATGATAGCACAAAGGGATTATAATAAATAGGTCATGATATATAACTCAATCCCCTTCTTTGTCTTTATCCCATATATCTATCTTCTTAGGGATATACTAAATATTTCACCTAAAGGAGGAACAACCACTTCTTTAGTAATGAAATATACCATAGGGACCCATATTGGTTCTACATGAGCAGTATGTTCAAACCCATATAACTTGTTCAACATGGTCATGACCATCCTAACTCCAGGTCTAAATTAACTCATAAGGGTGTTGTTTTTAGGGTCTATAATGACCTTATTACTATTTTTAACCATTTTTTTCCAAAATTTACATATGGTTTATTTCTAAACCCATGAATTAATGGAAACTAAGTGTGTCTAGGGCCTAAGTAACTTATAGTAAGATTCAAATTGAATAGGGGATACATATGCAATTTTCCTTAGAAGAGGTTTATATATCAACATACCCTTGTCAATTTTATCCTCTTTGAAAATTGGACTAAGAACAATGATACATTGTAATACCTCTAGTTTGGTAGAAGCATAATAGAGTCCAATCACCTAAATTACCATGATGTCATCGTAGAGTCTCTTCACTAGGATCAACTTCTCCTCTTAGTTAAAATTCCCTAGTTCTTAATTATCTAAAATAAGCTCATGCAATTCTTATCTCCTATGTTTAATGAAGCAACCATGAATTCTATGTCTTTAAAGATTTGACCCTCTACATCTGATGATAAGTATAGTTTAACCACCTTCTTTAATGTGGCTCTGTATGTTTCCATTGTTATGACTCTAATTAAATTATCCACTTGGGGGTGATAATTTAGCTTTCTTAGCTCAAAATAGTGAATCCAAGGATAATTTAGGGCTTTCCATATGTTCTATGGAATTTTGGAGGTTTAAATAGAGCTTTAATGGTGGAAAATAAGCTTTAAATATGTGATTTGGTGACTTAGATCATATTTGGATCTTGTACTTATAATTTCACATGCTCAAGTCTACATAATATTTCTATCTCACTTTTTTGCCTATTGTGGCATCACCTTATCACATAGCTTATTTACTTTTAAAATGTGACTACTTTTATTTGGACATGTGTCATCATCTCATGCATCTTGAATATTAATCAAATGGATGTCATTTATCTCCTTACGAGTCTTTTGGCCTTTACTTTCATCATGGCCATTGATATTTGACTTGGGCTAACAATATTTTACCACTTGGTAGCATCATGTACTTTTTGTGTAACTTGTAGTTAGTCTTCATCATTTTAACACTCTTATGTCATGTGGTGCCATCATGTGTAATCTGGGCTTGTTAACTCCTTGGATCTATTTAAACTATTGATATTCATCTACAAGATTGAATGCATACCATTGATCTTGATCTGAGTGATTAAATATGCATCATTGATCTATTTAATGTATGATCAAACACAAACCATTGACATCCATATTTATACATTCAATTAAATATAGACCATTGATCCTTATCTAATTTACCATGAATGTGATATTTTTAAATATCATGTTTAATCTCAAGATCCTTTGACATTTTGACTCTGTGTTCACTATATATTTTCTTTTTTAAGATTGAATGCATTCCATCGATCTTGATCTTGACTAGTTGACCCTAGTCTTTAATGTGGTTCATTTATTAGGATTTTTACATTTTGACACACATCAGCAATCTTTAATCTAGTGAAACTTTAACTTATTGACTTGGGAAATCACTCATGTACCATTTATCTATGATCTGAGCTTCCAAGATATTACCAGTTGGAAGCCCCATGTGTTTTCCTACCTATGAACATTGAAATAAATGAAGTAAGGGTTACATATATATAAATAACTTAGGATAAATTTTAGACTAAGGTTGTAATGAATTCATAAAATTGATTAGGACTTAGGATAAAATTAAACCAATGTTAAGATAGAATAAAGTGACCCATTGAAGATATGAACCCATCTTAATAAGAACTTAGGCTAAATTAATTTAGACTAATGTTTTTGAATATCATCTAAACTCATATTCAAGAAAATAATTAAAGACCGAATTTTAATCAAAAGGGTAAAATTAATCATTGAAGTATAAACCATGAAAATTTGTTAATCTTAATGGGGATCCATTGAACCTACAACACAGAGACACATGACCCAAATGTTAGAAATGTTTGGTAAAATCAAATAAGGTTTATGTGCTAACATGAAAATGTAAGCTATCTAAAACATGATATTAAATAATCCACATTGTTCAAGTTGAGTGCCCAATTTATAGTACAATTTGAAAAATTTAAATAAGGGTCCTCATTTTTTAGAAATGGGGGTATGTTGACCTCAAAAATTGGCAACTACTAGGGAAAACATTACAAAATGTTAGGATTCAGATATTCTTGTTTCAAAATATTAACCAGATTGATCATTCTAGATGATCAATTACCATTATTAATATCAATTCATAATTATAACAAGCCTTAATAATGTAGAGTTAGGATCAAATATCAAAACTTAGTTAAGTTGTGTGTGTGATTTGATTCATTTACTAATTACCACTAGAATTCAAAACACAACTTCTAAATTTTATGACCTCAATCCTTAGCATAGACTTGTAGCATACTTATAAATTCATTATGAATCATGATTTTATAAAAGGGGAAGGCTTGGGAATTTTTTTCTTCCATCCAAGTGTCAGTAGCCTTGATAGAGATACCTTTGGCTCCACTATAGGTCTTGTTCCACTACCAGCCATGTTCATAGCCTTGGTGGAGGATTACCATAATCACCTTTGATCAATAAACTTTTAGGTTTTCAATAAGGATTTTATTTTTGTATTTTTAAAATGTATTTAGTTTTCCAACAAAGGTTAGGTACCAAAATTAGCTAGGTGTTTAGGATTTTTTTCAAATGTTTTTTTTTTAGATAATCATCCTTGGTCATAGACTTCATCCCATAAAGTAATATTCTTTAAGTGATAACATGACTTTATTATAATAATTTAAACTTTCACTCAAACATATGAAATTATTATTGAGATCCAACTTAGATAAAAAAAAAGGTTTAATATTTTCAAGGAATAATTAATCTAGATATAAATCTTCAACAATTTCTTAGAAACATAACATTAAGGTCAAAATTTCCAAGATCTATGATTAACCAATGTTTAAGATTTATATCTACATTCTTTATTTATAAGGTTATTTTGAGAATCAAAATGTATTTGGATCTTGAAGAGATATCTTATAAAAGGCTTATTAGAAGTAGAGAATTAAACAAAAATAAGAAACACATAATCAAAAAATAAGTATCCATAAACAAGGAACAAGAATGAAACTAATCTAAACCTAACTACATTAACTCTAAATAATATTACAAATTACTCCATAAAAAAAATTCACCAAATATTACATAATAATGGTAAACTAAAGCATAGTAACTATGATACACCAAGACTAAAATAGCAATCTTTTCTCTAGGATCAAATGGAAAGTTGTTTAGACTACCATAGAACCTTGAAACATGATTACTTCCTTTTGATGGCATCTTCTTCAAAATAGGAGAACTTATATGCTTATGTCTTTTGTATGATGTGACTTGACTTCTTATCTCCATTCTTAGGTATGTGGATTGAAGATATGGATCCAAGAACCATTCATCTTCTTCCTAAATTATTCCTTTTTGCATTAAGAATACTTAATTTACCTCATTCATAGACTAATCATGAATTGTCTTATTCTAATTGAATAATTTATTGGCAACTCAATTAGTATGCTTGGATTAATATCTTTAGTTTCTTTATAGGTATTCAAAATTGGCTTCAATACATCATTAATTTCTTCTTGATGAATATTTGCAATAGTACTTTTTATAAAATTGTTAGGTTGTGGAGCTAAAAGCTTCACCCAGATGCAAACATGGGGGTTGCTGAGTGTCATAATCACCGACGTCAGTAGGCCAACCGACGTCAGTCAGTGGTGGACATATAGTAATAGACATCAGTTAGGAGTTAGCTGATGTCAGTCACCTCCAGATAGATAGGGACTGATGTCAGTCATCTGTGCAGTTCTAAAACTATTTGTTGCATGAACAGTTAGTTTGTTGAACTGGTTGTTTGCATGTAAAGACTAATTTTATTGTTGAGCTACTTGTCTAATTATTGTTTGCATGGGATCTATATAATAGACCCATGGGGCTATATTTTAAAGTGTATAACTAAAATATTTCTTTCATGGTGTGTAAGATTAGGTTGATCTACAGGTTGTTGCAAGATCAGGGAGAAGATCTACATGGGTAAGCAAGGTCAGTTGATCTACAGGTGTGTGTGTGTGTGTGCAAGGTTAAGGAGATCTATGGGGTATCATGATCAAAGGAGATATGCAACACAAGAGGGAGCAAGATCAGGTGAGATCTACTTGGAGTACATTGTGTACTTGTGTATTGGCAGTATTGTTATTGACTGGTTGAGGTGAATAACAACTCTGTGTTTGAGTTATTTGTTGTGACCTATATTGAGAGAAGAGAAATATTTAGGGAAGATTACTGGTATGCCCTTGAAGTGGATTAAAGAGTGTGATCTCTTTATTGTAATTTATTTCTAGAATGAGTTGAATACAATTGTGTGTTGCCTCTCATATTCTATGATATTTCTGAATTCTAGTTACGTTTTACTTCTGGTTAAATTTTGTGTTTAGTTGCTAATACAAAGGTAATCACGTGTGCTCTTAATTCTAACAAGTTGTGTTAGAGCTTTGTGAACCCAGTTCTTATCAAAAATATTCTTCAATATCCATATGAGGTGGGGATGGACTATCAATATATACAAAAAAAAATCTCCAAGTCATCCCAAAAGGCCTTTTCATCATGATCAACTGAAATAACATGAATTTCATTTATAATCTTATCATTTGAAACATGTTAAACCCATATTTCTAACCTTTTCATGGAGTCATATGAAAATCCTTGATCTATTACACTTGCTTCATCTTCATCTTCTATAAATAATGGCATCTCATCCTATCCAATCAAGCTCTAGCTCATCTTGCATTGGGATATCTAGAATAGCATTACCTTATTGAATTTCATTCAATAAATCATGGTATAAATGCTACTAATGATCTTCTTTAAGAATATTCTCCATTTTAGCAATGAATCCATATGAGTTGTCCTCATATCTACTTTTTAAAGAAAGATCAATGTGTACTTGATCTATATTAGCTATTTCAAGTTATTGAGGAATCCCTTGAAACTCATCCTCTTAAATTTTTTATAAAGGATAGGTTATTTTTCCATAATTAACATAGAAAATCTCTCCTCTAGAGTATCTTCAGATTCATTCTCATCTTATAATGGAAAATCAAAAGTCTCCACCATAAGAGTTATTTTAAAAAAAATAGATGTCTCTGAAGATATAGATGATCCTGAAGCATTGTCTTTGTAACTCACAACTTCATATGTATTTAATTCATTTTTATATGCTTCAAAATCATGACATAATTCTATACATTCTAATTCACCATGTTTTGAAATGTTATGAACCCTACAATAAGTAGATAAAAGTACATCATAAATGTTTAATTTAGGTAGGTCCTTAGTTGTAGATTACTCTTTATTGTTATTGTTGTTACTATTGTGAAACCTATTTTTAGGTTTTTTAAACCTTTGACAAGAATAGATTCCATTAGAATTTTCCCTAGTGTTACCTACCTATTTTTATAACTAAAAAAATTAGTGATTAGATTTTGAACCATTTCCAATATGGTTTGATTTTTATTCTTAATTACCCCTAAATTATGGACTTCAGTAGTAATAATAGCTATTGGAACCATAGCTCATTGATCTTGTGGATGGGATCCACTTTAGAGTTATTTACCAATCCTAGGTTTTGACCAAAATGAACATGGATCAAAGGTAACTGATTTAAAACTAGAGTTTGATTCAAAGTAGGCATGTTCTAATTAGCATTTGCAATGATATTGAACATTGGAAATTTGGATTGATGTTAGAAATAAAATATGCTAATTAACACTGGGGTTGCATTTGATCTTTAATTTACAAAGCTTCAACATATGCCAAGGCTAATATATTTGTGACTCCAACATATCTTTTCAAAAATACAAAAGTCATTAGATCTAAATCATCTTTATAAATATCTAAAGTTATGGATTTATTAAGCTTAGAGGGAGGTATAGTTATGATAAAAATATTTTGAAATCTAGAATTGGAATCTCTAATGCTTTCATTTGAATCTCTCTTCATCGTAGTGAATTATTGATATAGAACACATGGACTGATGATATTTCCAAATTGATCAAAGCAATAAATGTTAAAATAATTCCAACTAATGATGTAATTCTTAGGAAGATTAAGAAACTGATCATATGATACATCTCTAAAGGTAAAAGGAAATAATATGCAATCAACATCTTCATGAACAACATTAAACAACCTTAAATCACCTTTAAGGGACTTGATATGTTCTTCAATAGTAACAACACCTATAGGAATAAATGAAGGTAAATACTTCTCAAGATTTATTGTTATGTCATGTAGCTAGCTAGTCACATTGATAGAATATTTAGCTAACCAATACATAACTTATGAGGATTGAATGCAATAATAAAAATAGGTGATGTAGGTTGACATTTAGAAACTCTACGTTTACCTTTATCTACTCTTGTTTTCCTATGAAATTGCGAAGAAAGAAGAAGTATCCTTGTCTCAGACCTTGAACTAGTTCTTATTCATGGTAATTACATATTTTAAAATTTAACAACTATTAAAAACATGATTTATAAACTTTATCTTTGAAAATACAAATGATATTTAGTTTAAACTTTGCAAATAATAGTTCAATTTTCATAAATAAGAAGATTTGCATGTTTAGATTTCTAAATTTAAGAAAAATTTACCTAAATTCATATAAATCTCTCAAAGGATTAATATATTTAATTGAGTTAGCTCAAATATACCTCCAAACCTTTGAATATGAGTGATATTTGAACATAATTACTATCACTAACTTCAAACACATCAAATTCAAAAAGGTTAAGCAACCTTTGCAACATTTCCACATAAATCTTCAAAGAATAACTATCAATATCTATATAATCCTAAATACTAGTCTAAAACCATAAATATTAGTGATATTTATAAAACTAAGCTAGGATAAAAACAAATATGCAAATAATCAACTTATCTTTGAACATAATTCACTAAAATCAGCTAAAGATACTTCAAATTCACAAAGCTTATGATTATCCCTCCTTCTAGCAACAATGAAACATGCCTATTAATGCATGTAAATGTATAAAATGGTATTAATAGTGTTTAAATAACTTACCATTTCAATAATTAAATAATGTTTTTCATGAGTTTTTGGTTGTGATCTTCTTGAGATCTATGGTGGAGTAGTGACCAAGTTATTTGATTATTTAATAAAATGAAAATGTAAATGGTTATTGGGAGAAATTAGGTTCCTAAGGTTTTATTAAAGGTATAAATAAATTTAAACTAACTTTTATGAATTATTATCAAAACATAAATTATAAAACCTAATATAACATGAATATTTACAATGAAAAATTAAGCTACAATGATTTGATAAAAAAATGATAAAATAGGTAGGGTAGGGAAACAAAGAAGGATGTTTCTATTCAAAGTTTAGACATCATGAAAAAGCTTAAATTTCATCAAATACATGTAATTTAAACCAAAATATGACATGAAATTACCAAATGTACAAATCTTATCATATACCAGGTAAATGTCTAAGGATATTTGAAACATACAAATTAGAAATTAGATTCACTTTAAAGATTTACTTCCATAAGAAAATTGTATTAGAACATCTTCAAAAAAATTAGTGAAATTTAAATGAACCCAAAAAAATTTAGTCAGCCTAACATAAGCTCAGATTAACAACTCTATGTTAATATATGCATATATAGAATTCATAAAAGCAATTCAAATCTAAACATGAAATGAGAAACTTGAGGAAACAACCATGGTAACAAACAAATAAACAACTATGAGACAATATTTATAGAATTATCTTTCTTTCATTAATTGATCCAAAAATTACACAAAATTTTTGCTCTAAAAACTTCCTCCCTTTGTACAATGATAATAACCCCTTTTATAGGCAACCTATGAGGTATGTTGGTTAATCACTATCAAATGAGAATTGAATAAGTGTCAAGGATAGTTGTCTTTTCAAAAAATTATAGAATAAATGACACTTTTCAAGTGGACTAACCTATAATCCATGTGTGTTACAAATTTCACATGCTTATACAAAATAAAATATTCTTGTATAATGACAATACCCCCTTTTATAGGCAACCTATGAGGTAAGTTGGTTAATCACTATCAAATGAGAATTGAATAAGTGTCAACGATAGTTGCCCTTTTAAAAATTATAGAATCAATGACACTTTTCAAGTGGAATAACCTATAATCCATTTGTGTTACAAATTTCACATGCTTATACAAAATAAAATATTATTTAAAAATGATTTACATGGTTTTATTACCAAAGAATCTATTAAGTCAACTCAATTGACTTTGAGACACCCATATTGTTGTAGCCTTTTATTTTTGATTTAGTATCTAAACAAATTTGTCATATTATTTTGCAATAAACTTGATATTTATTATTGGTTCCATGAACAAATCCTCTTCTTGGCCTATAAGATCTTTAAAGACTCCATCAGCTCTATCTAAAGCTTCTTTAATACTCCTAACATTGCCAATATTCTCATTTACTGATAGGATCATGTCCAAGATATGCTTATTATCACCCCTATAGTTCCCTAAATTTTATTCTTAACTTCTTGGATGAATTGAGTATCTCTATGTTTGAACTATTCATTAGTTATCAATCCAATAGGACTAAGGATGGTTAGATCCTTGGCAAAGCTTCCTAAAATCTAAACCATTTTGCTTTCTAATTGTTTGAATTCTCTTGAGAGACCTTCCATACCTTTGGACCACTTATTCACATCCCTAAAATTTTCCATCAAAATTATCATATCCATAATCAAATGTGATAGGATAATTATTTTGATCTCAGGAATCTAGACTTCCATCAATATCTTTATAACATATTTTGCCTTATTATTTGAAGCTTGCCATTGGTTAACTTATTTCATATCTACAGAATGTTGTTTTTTAACCACATATAATTTATACCTTATTTCTTTCAAAGAACTAAATGTATCATATATGGTGTATTCAAAGATATTAACAATGTTCCATAGAACTTATAGAATGGATTACTCTTCCAGATTAATTTTCTCTTGCTTTAGACCTTTGATGGTAGCTCATAACCTCTCTACATAGGATTGTGATAACTCTAAAACATAATATTCAAATATAGGGTCCTCCCATGGCTTCTATCCTTTATTCTAATTTAAATGAGTCAAAGTTTCAACATTTTGATGTAGCACTTCTTGACCACCTTCCATGACCACTGTCTCATTGACTCTTTATAAACCTATAATATCTGGATAAAATCTGACCCAAACTAAATAATAATCCATTTTATTACATTAAACCTCTCTTTTTATGTCAACTAATTGACTTAGAGTAGCCAATTTCATTACCTCTTCTTCTTAAAAAGTTAGGATCCATGACTTCAACTCCTTTTGGATAGGTATGCCTATAATATTTACTATACCCATGCATGATAAGTAGGGAAATTTTCCAAACTTGGTTCATTTATAAACCATTTAGGAATAGGTGTTCCATATAATAGGTTATCTTCATTGAACAAGTTGATATCCTTAAAAGGAGGAGTTATGACTAGTTTAGCTTTCTTTTCCTTTGAGATAATTACAGCCTCAACTTTCCTCTTTAGAGGATCAATGAATATCAAATATAATGACTTCTCTTTCCCCTTATTATACTTAGATTCATTAAATTTATCTTTATTTTGTTCTAATTATATCTCATATGTCATGGATAACATTCTTATTACATCCTCCATAGATTCTTGAGGATCTAGAGATATCATATAAACCTCCTATTTAGGTAAATCTTGCTCTATTGTTCTAGATGATTCAAGAGTTGAGGAGCTAGAATCATTTTTTCCTACTCGTATTTCTTCAATAATATGATCTATTTGGATATCTATTGGTGCAATCCTAGAATAATAAACATTTATCAAATCGTATTATCTTTGACCTAGTTTTTATCTACCCTTAATCTTTTGGTCTATATGTAATTTGGACTCAGACTTTATATTGTGTTCTTTTAGCATTCTAGTGAATTCAAAGTAAGATGTTGCTTTAGTGTATATAAAATCAAATTTACTATGTTCATGATCATATGGTATATCCAAAATAATTTTTATCCTCAAATGTTCCTTAGTAATTTTTCATATCCTCAAATGTTCATTGAAGTTGCTTCAAAACATATCCCACTATCTAAAAATAGTTTTATCATTTTTCATAAAAAAAATATGTATAAATCATTTCCTATTATTCATTAATATTATATCTATACCATTAAATAGTTGATATGAAACTTCTTGTTCTACCAACTTGTCAAGCACATGTACTAGTAGTTTGAGAGGGGTAGTTTGGGTTCCTTCAATTCTTATAACTATGCAATCAGGATAAAACCATATTTCTCCCATTGCCTCAATGGACTTCTTGACTAATGGAATTATCTTCATCATGGTAATATCATCTATGGATTGGTTTAAGGTAGGGTATATACAATCACAAATAAACTAGATATGATCTCTATATTTATAAATATGCAATTTTGAATAATATTGAGAGATAATTTGGGTATTATTAAAAGAAAACTCTCTTTGATTAGGGATTATTTTGATATCAATCAGGGCATATAATAAATAGGATATCATGTATAATTTATCCCTATATTTTGTCTTTATCCCATATATCTATATGCTTAGGTAAATACTAATGATTTCACCTAAAGGAGGAATGATCACTTCTTGAATAATGAAATATACCATAGGTACCAATAGTTATTATACATGAGAATTATTCTCAAATTCATATAAATTACTCAACATGGTCATGACCATCCTAAATCCAAGTCTAAATTGACTCATAAGGATGTTCTTTGCAGGGTCTACAATGACCTTATTACCAATTTCTAACCATTTCCCCAAAATGTACATCATGGTGTATTTCTGATCCCATGAGTTAATAAAAGCTAATTATATCTATAGCATATGTAGCTTATAGTAATATTCAAATTAAATATGGGATACATATTCAATTTGCCTTAGACTAGGTTCATGAATTAACATATCCTTATCAATTTTAACATCTTTGAAAATTGGACCAAGAACATCGATATAGTGTAATACCTTTGGATAGGCTATAGGATAATGGAGTGTAGTCATTTAAATTTATAGTATGTCATCATAGAGTCCCTTCACTAGGAAAAACTTATCCTCTTCCTTATTCTAAAGTCACTGGTTATTAATTGTCTAGAATAGGCTCGTGAAATCTTATATCTTATGTTTAATGAAGCATCCACAAATTTTGTCTTTGAATATTTGGCCCTCTGCATCTGATGATAGGTATATTTAAATGAACTTATTTGAATTATCTTAGTGTGTTACCATTTTTATGACTCTAATTAAATTATGTACTTGGGGGAAATAATTCATCTTTCTTGATTCAAGCTAATGAATCCAGGGATAAATTAGGTATTTATGTACATTCTAGGGGTTTTTGGAGGTTTAAACAGAGCTTTAATGGTGGAAATCAAGTTTGAAATATGTGATTTGGTGATTTATATAATATGTAGATCTTGTATTTATACCTTTGCATGCTCATGTTTACACAATATTCTCGTTTGACTTATTTACCTATATGGAATCACCTTGTCACACAACTTATTTATTTTTAAAATCTTACCATTATCATTTAGACACATGTCATCATCTTCTGCCTCTTGAAGTTTGTTCAAACACGTGTTTTTGATCTCCTTGGGAGTCTTTTGGCCTTGAATTTTATCAAATTCATTGGTATTTGATATGGGCTTATGAAATTTTACCACTTGATAGCATCATGTTATTTCTATGTACCTTGTAGTAAGTTTTCATCCCTTTAACACTCTTACACCATGTGGTGGCATCATGTGAAATCTAGGATATTTGACTCCTTGACTTGATCCACACCATTTATCTTCATCTACAAGATTAAACTTATACCATTGATCTTGATCTATGTGATTAAATGTGCACCATTGATTTTCTAAATGCATGATCAAATGTGGAACATTGATCTCCATATTTATACATATGATTAAACATGGAACATTTATCTTCATCTAATTTACCATGAGTGTGACACTTTTCACTATCAAATTTAATCTTAGGATCCTTTAACATTTTGACTCCATGCTCTCTGTAGATTTACTTTTGCAAGATTGAACATGTTTTATTGATTTTGATCTTAACTTCTTGACCCCAGTATTTAATGATAATTATTGATTGGGATTTGTACATTTAAATAAGAACCATCGATATTTGATCTAGGGGAACTTTGACTTATTGACTAAAGAAATTACTCATGCACCATTGATCTATGATCTGAGATTTTCCCACTTGGTAGCCTTGCATGTTTTTCATACATACAAATAGTGAAATAAATAAAGTAAGGGTTCAGAATAAATAAATAACTTAATATAAATTTTAGACTAAGATTTTAATGAATTCATAAGCTCCATTAAGACTTAGGATAAAATTAAACAAAATATGAGATAGAATAAAGTGACCCATCAAAGATATGAACTTGTCTTAATAAGAACTTAGGCTAAATTAATTTAGAATAAGGTTTTTGAATATTATTTGAACTCAAATTAAGTTAATCAATTAAATACCAAAGGTTAATCAAAAGGGTCAAATTAATAATTGAAACATAAACCATTAACATTTTTTTTATCTTAATGAGGATCTACTAAACTTGCAACATGGAGACACATGAGCCAAATGTTAGCAACATTAGGTAAAATCTAATAGGGTTTATGTATTAACATGCTAATGTAATCTAAAACAAACATGATATTCAATAATTCACATTGATAAAGTTGAACACCTAATTTATAGATTTTTTTTTAAAATTTAAACAAGGTTACTCATTTTTTAGAAATTGGGGTATGTTGACCTCAACATGTTGTTTTGGATGTTGTATGACTGAGTTTAAGGAATGGGTTAATTGGTTATTATGATTAGCTAGTTATTACATTATTTTTGTATATTAGTTGAGTTCTACATTGTGATTTTTATCTTATTATATGATTGCATGTATTGTATCCTTATTGGGTCACCATTCCTAGACTAGACCTAAATAACTAAGCATTAATTTGTATGCTTGTATACATGGGTTATAAATTTATAGCCAGTATAACTTAGGTTGAATGCATACTTAGAGGGGATCAAATTTGATTTTTCCAAAATCTATAGAAATGTATTTAGTTTTTTTATTTATTACTATATCATTCGAACAACCTAGAATTAGTTATCCCCACTTCTAATTTATATCAATGACAAGTTGGTTATTTTTATTTTGCCTCAAAATGGTGTTGTTTTTCATTCATTTTTGTTATGTCTTTGTGTTGATATGTCTAATGGTTTACAATTTGACTTGATCATAACTCCCTTCTCATCATTTGTTTCTAAAACTACCATCTATCTTATGGTTAGGGTGGTAAGGGCCACTGATGGTTGGTCTCATAGGGCTGGTTTGGAGGGTTTGTTCAATTTAGTTACTTGTTACTTCATTCTTAGATGATATTTCAAACAAAATGAAGTGGTAATGAATTAATTTATGTTATTTATACATTGTCTACTTAGTTTTTAATGTTTAATGATATTTTACTCATGAATATAGTTAGTATTTTATATTGATTCGATATTGGTTAATTATGTTAGTGATATATGTTATGCTAACCTATGTCATTAATGGAATGTGGGAAAGAAATGCAAAGCTTAAATGTTACTTATGATAAGATGTTGAGGTTATTTATATTTTTAAAGGTAATTCATTATATATAGAATATATAGAGAGACCTCATTCCTATTGCTAACTTAGAGTAATCTTTTGATATTATCAATGAAATATTGATTTCTTGATTTATTTATATGATCTTGTTATTAGATAAGAGTACTTGATGGATAATATGAGTAAAGGTTTACTTAAGCATATTCATAGTGTTTACTTGATGTAAAATCATAAATATTTTATTTCATAAGTAAATTTGAGTTTCGGTTTTATAAATGGTTATCATTGATTAATTTAAGTAGATACTTGTGAATTGATGTTGTAACGATTAGAGGATGCATATAACATGGAGGTTTCTTAGATGTTTCAACTATGCATGGACTATGTGATTAGTCCAATTACACTTGTTACTAGTATATATAGAAAACATAATGAAATCCTTTACCTTATGCATAATTCATACATATATGGTTGCATATAAAGGTATGTATATTGTTAATAGTAAAACTGAAATTTTTGATTTCATTCACACAATTAATATTAAATGTTTGTTAATAGGTTGCCTAAAATGGAAAAAAATTGGAATTCTTAAATGAGTTAATATAGAGATGATGAAGGAAACTATATTTTATTACTCTAATGTATGAAATGAAATGGTTGAATATTGTATTCTAGTTCATCTAATATTTTATAAATGAATGATGGTGGTATGCATAATTTTTTGATTTTTTTAATCCCTATGAATTGCATGTGCTTTCATCTTGTTTTGATGGCTGAAATTATTTTCATTGCAGTGCCATGGCATGTCAAACATTATTTTGTAAGATTTCCTTAAGTGGAATATTTTTTTTGGGTTCCACTCAACTTGAAACTTCATTATAATTCCTATTTATATGAGTTATATGCATTTAATTATGTGAAAATATTTTGTTATTTATATACTTTCAAATTATTTGGTTAACTTAAAACTATTTCAATGCATGCATAGATTGTATTTATATAAATCTGAAACATGTTGTTTTATAATATTGATGATGTTGAAAATATTATATAAAGGGGATTGTTTCCTTAATTAATTCCTTCATATATGAATAAATTAATGATAATTCTAGGTTATATCACAACTAGAAAATATTGGAATATATGTGAAGTATGACTTGAATATTTTCTTTTTATTTAACCTTATAAATAATTATATGATCAATGATTATCTGAATATAAATACTCTTGGTTGTAATATGTTTTGATTTCATTGGATGATCTCTTCTTTTATTAAATCACATTGGCTATGCCAATATAATGTCGTAAAATGGATTCAATTATAGGTTGTCCATGAAAGTTAATTCATGAATATGATGTTTATCTTAATTGTATCTTTATTTGTATAGTTAAATAATGAAATGCATGCTTATTAATTGAGCAATGTGTTAACTAAAAGAAACACATTAGTAATGGTGTAGTGACCTTTAGGCAATGAGCATATTAACACCCTTGGTTGATATCACTTAATATTTACATGTGAAGCCTTGAGTTTTAATATATTTTTATTTGTGCTCTCTTTTATGTTGTGATATTTTATGTTATATACTTGTGGGAACTTAATATAGATCTGCATGTGTTGATTTGATTTGTAGTTTCTATTTATGATATAATTTTTTGAAATCATACTTGATTATGAGATTTGATCAATAAAGTAACTTTTACTCTTAAAAAAGACCTATTTAACATAAATGATAACATAGGTTGTTAGTGTTATCCTTTTCAATTAAATTGATTATACAATCTTAACCATTATTGAGCGTAACTAAAACCCACTGAGGAGAGTAAGGTATTTACCTAGGGTGAAAGACCTATAAATTGTCTTATGTGGAAGAATGAGTGACACATATGGTGCTTGGGTCTTATCCATGTATACATACATAGATACACCTTGAACTCCATAAACATCCTTAAGGGTAACCTACTTGCCCATAAGACCCTTTGTATTTAATTACCTCTAGATAATTACTTTAGTTCACCTCCTATGGTTTAGCTTGTGTATACGTGAGTGTATTAAATGATTATTGATTGTATTAGCAAGTGAGGTATTGGGTTTGACACACGTCCAAAATATACTTTGATATACAATTCCTAAAATTTTTGGAGTTTTTTTTACCAATGTTTATCAAGAGTAAGTTTTAGATTAAGGTAAAAATAGGTTTTGAAGGGACCCTGAAACCCTTTAACAAAATCAAAAAAAGATAAAACATTACCAAGCACTAGGAAAAGCCTTCCTAAAACCTACTAAATAGTAGCATCAGAAATAGGTTATACAAGGACAACATCAAAATCTAGGTTATATTCAACCCCCTAATTTTCCAAGTAATGATTTAATATCTATTTTTTAGGGGTAAAATCTAGAATAGTTGCCTACCTGCCATCAACAATATTCTACATACTTTCTAGCTCTCTGGTTTTCCTAGTGGATCTTCTTCTAGGTTTGTCCAGAGAACCAACATCTGGTTTCACCATAAAAATCTATTCATCTCTTTTTCTAGATTTATGCAAAGTAGAAGCAAGATGTTTCACCTTAGTTTGCTAGTCTTTTTTGTTGCTTCGAGTTTCTACCCCCTTAGTATTGGTCTTTTTTTCAACCTTTTTTCTTTGGTTTAGAATATGCTTTAAGTTTTATCCATTATCATTCACAGGAAGCTCATCCAAAGGGAAATCATTATCAACCTGAATCTCCCTAGATTGAGAAGTAAGAAAAACTCCCTCCTCTAATTTGTTTCCAACTTCAACCAAGAATACACCTTCCTCTAGCACAGTTTTGTCATCTACATCTCTCCATCGGTCTTTTATCCTTTGATAGAAAATGATTTGTTTTGATAGATCAGTCAAATCATCTATTCTTTGTACCAGTATTATAGTATCTGATTGTATCCCATGTCCTTCCTTAGAATTTTATTTCTCAAAATAAAGCTCTTTATCCGCCTCAGTATGTGGAGCTTTAGGATCTTCAAAAGAAGGCTCTTTTTCCACCTCAACATGTAGAGCTTTAGAATCTTCATTATTCTTTTGTTCTTGTTGATGATCTTCTTTGAGTTTCCATACTTTCTTATGCTGAACCTTGGTCTTTCTCCCATCCAAAACACTACTAGGATGATTTTTAATTTTGGATGGACAATATTTGACTAGATGCCCCTATTTCTTACAAGCATAACAAGAATTGGGCAAGTCTTCAAAAACAATCCCTTGAGTTTTTTTGCCCAGCTTGGATATTAGATCCACTTGTTCTGGGAGATGATTCAGATGTGCCACTTTAACATAAAGTTTGGCACTTTGAAGTTTGGATCTAGTAGTCGTAGCATTATCCAATGCCATAATTTCACCAAAAGAATTGGCAATACCTTTAAAAATGTCTTCATGCCAAAACTCTAAAGGGAGCCCAGGAAGTCTAACCCATATGGGAGTGGTTAAGAAAAAAGAATCTGAGAGATCCATGTTAGGCTCCCATTTTTTAATAGTGAGAGAACATTTATCAAAAGACCATGGTCCTCAACACAGAACCATATTCATGTCTTCCTTATAGTTGAAGATAAATGAGAAGAAACCATTTAACATTGGTGCCATATCTACCTCTCCTCGAATAACCCATTTCCTTTTAAACATTTTTGTAAGAGATTCTAGATCTGGTCTTGCTCCTAAAAATTTACCCACTAGGGTGAAATCCATTAAAGACACAGAAAAATCTATTAAAGGATCTGGAATAAAAACTTGAAACTCACCTTTCTCCTAACAAGACTTAGCAGTCACCAGTGGGAAAAGAGATTTTCCATTGGATTTCTTGCCAAACAAAGATGGCCACATTCTTTGTTCGGAATACCTTGCCTTAAATTCTTCTAAGGATTTTTCCATATTAAGCTCAACATTATCTTTCTCCTTTTCAAGCTCTTGCCCCAACACAGTGGAGGGAGAATCCAATTAGGAGACACGGATCCCACAAAAAGGATCAGATCTGCTCAAATATTTTCCATTATTTATATTTGCCAAAAAATTTGACCCAACATTTTTCTCTATACCTCATGCATTTCCTCTAGGGTCTGTACCTCTTGCCTGATTCTCCACAATCAGTTTTCCACATACCTGCAAACCAACAATTTCCAAGACAAAAAAATGCCTTCTGCCTGCCACCCATTGATTTCAAATTTTGGATACACACCCAGTGCACCCATATCATCAAGATGAAACATTTTGGATGTGCGCCCAATGTGCCCAATGCACCCAGCATGCCCAATGATTTCAAATTTATACTCCAGTGCACCAAACCTAAAACATTTTAGATATTTTTTCATAGACCATCTTTCTTATCAAGAGTAAGTTATAGTAAAATGATTGAGACATTAATTGGAATATAGCTTGTCCAATTTTTGGTGCCAATGTCACACCTAATGTAATTTATCCAATTGGTAGGCTACATGAATTATAAAATAATTTGATATACATGTTTGATTTTTGAAAAAAAATTGTTGATGCCCATTTTTTATGAATTATGTGCTACAAATGTTTAATCCTGATCCATTATCGATTAACACTCTTTTTATTCCATTATTGTGATTAACAACTTGTATAAATGAAGGTAGATATTGATCAATGATATTATTTGAGAGTAAATATTTACATTCTAAAGTGAGATATTTGTAAATTTTTAGAGATATTTCATAATATTAGAAAAATAATCTGTATCTATGTCACTTGGTTGTTAGGTTTCGTGAAAGGCTTCATATAAGATATCCTTATA